>PVJL010017716.1:0-17601 GCA_004026885.1 Lyroderma lyra
TACCTGGGAATTAACTTAACAAAGAATGTGACAGACTTATACACAGAAAACTATAAGACACTTTTGAAAGAAATTGAAACAGACTTTAAGAGGTGGAAAAATATCCCCTGTTCATGGATAGGAAGACTTAACATTGTTAAAATGGCCATTCTGCCCAAAGCAATCTACAGATTTAATGCAATACCCATCAAAATCCCACCATCATACTTTCATGAAATAGATAAAAGAATTATTAGATTTATGTAGAACCATAAAAGACCTCGAATTGCTAAAGCAATACTACATAAAAAGAATAAGGCTGGTGGCATTACACTTCCTGACTTCTATTTATATTACAAAGCATCAATAGTCAAAATAGCTTGGTACTGGCAGAAGAACAGAAATAGAGACCAATGGAATAGAACTGAAAACCCAGAAATAAACCCACAAATATATGGACAAATAATTTTCGATAAAGAAGCAAAAAACATACAATGGGGAAAAGGCCGCCTCTTTAGTAGGTGCTGCTGGCAAAACTGGAAAAACCTATGCAAAAGAATGAACTTGAGCTGTAAACTCTCTCCATATACAAAAATTAACTCAAAATGGATTAAAGACTTCATATCATATCTGAAACAATAAATTGTATAGAAGAAGACATTGGTACTAAACTTATAGACCTAGGACTCAAGGAAGACTTCATGAACCTGTCCTCAAAGGCAAGGGAAGTAAAAGCAAAAATAAATGAATGGGACTATATCAAACTGAAAAGCTTCTGCACAGCAAAAGAAAGCATCAACAAGGCAAAGAGACAGCCAACTGAATGGGAGAAAATATTTGCACATAATGCATCAGATAAGGGTCTAATATCTAAACTATATAAAGAACTAATAAGACTTAACAACAAAAAAACAAACAACCCAATTAAAAAGTGGGCAGAAGAAGTAAACAGACACTTCTCCCACAAAGAAATACAAATGGCCAGGAGACATATGAAAAAATGCTCATCCTCATTAGCTATCAGGGAAATGCAAATCAAAACCACAATGAGATACCACCTCACACCTGTGAGAATGGATGTTATCAACAAGACAAGGAATAACAAGTGCTGGACAGGGTGTGGAGAAAAAGGAACTCTTGTACATTGCTGGTGGGAGTGCAAACTGGTACAACCACTGTGGAAGGCAGTGTGGAGGTTCCTCAGAAAATTGGGAATGGAGCTACCATTTCACCCAGCAATCCCCCTTCTGGGGATCTACCCAAAAGACTTGAAAACCTTTGTCCATAAAGACTTATGTACCTCAATGTTCATTGCAGCACTGTTCACAGTGGCCAAAACATGGAAACAACAAAAGTGCCCTGGGACAGATGACTGGATAAGGAAGCTGTGGTACATAAACACAATGGAATATTACTCAGCTATAAGAAAAGATGAAATATTGCCATTTGCAACAAAATGGATGGACCTGGAGATCATCATGCTTAGCGAAACAAGCTAGGCAGAAAAAACAAAGAACTGTATGACTTCACTCCTATGCGGAATATAAAACTGATATCAAAGAAAAAAGAAATGAACAAACAAATAACCCATCGACACAATCAATTTGGGGATGAGTGGGTTAGGGAGGGGAGAAAGGGGAGGGGGTGGCAGAGGAGGGGGAGAAGCTAAATATAAGGTGATGGAAAGAGAAGTCACATTAGGTGGTGAACTTACTATACATCAAGTTGACAATGCACTGTAGAATTGTATGCCTGAAACCTGTGTAATCCTTCTAACAGATGTCACCCCAATAAGTCTAACAATAAAAATGAATTTAAAAAATAAAATAAAATAAAATAAATATACTCAAAATGGATTAAAGACCTAACTGTAAGACCTGAAACCATAAAACTCCTAGAAGAAAATATAGGAAGTAAGCTCTCAGGCATTACCCTTAGCAATATTTTGATGATGTAACACCTCAGTCCAGAGAAACAAAAGAAGAAATAAACAGATGCAACTACATCAGACTAAAATGGTTTATTTGGAACAAAAGAAACCATCAAGAAAACAAAAACACATCCTACAGAAAATATTCACCAATGAGGCAACTGACAAAGGGTTAGTATCCAAAAGCTATAAGAAACTCATACGACTGAACACTAAAAGAAACAAACAACCTGATTGAAAAATAGGCAGAAGACCTGAATAGACATTTCTCCAAAGAGAACATACAGATGGCCAATAGACACATGAAAAGATGTTCAACATCACTGATCATCAGAGAAATGCAAATCAAAACCACGATGCGATGCCACCTCACTCCTGTCAGAATGGCTCTCATCAATAAATCAACCATCACCAAATGTTGGCAAGGATGTGGAGAAAAGGGAACCTTTTTACACTGCTGGTGGGAATGCAAATTCTTCCAAACACTATGGAAAACAGAATGTATGTTCTTCAAAAAATTAAAAATGAAACTACCTTATGATCCAGCAATTCCACTCCTGGGTGTTTATCCAAAGAAATCCAAAACACTAATTCAAAAAAATATATGTACCTGTATGTTTATTGCAGCATTATTCACAATAGCCAAGATATGGAAACAATCTAAATGTCCATCAATAAATGATTGGATGAAGAAGCTTCGGTACATTTACACAATGGAGTATTACTCAGCTATAAAGAAGAATAAAATCTTACCTTTTGCAACAACATGGATGCAACCAGAAGATATCATGCTCACTGTAGAATTGTATGCCTGAAACCTATGTAATCCTTGCTAACAGATGTCACCCCAATAAGTCTAACAATAAAAATGAATTAAAAAAAAAAAAGATATCATGCTGAGTGAAATTAGTCAAACTGAGAAAGACAAATACCATATGATCTCACTTACATACGCAATCAAAACAAACAGAATAAATAAACAATCAAAATAGAAAAATAAGACAAAAACAAAAAAATTTAAATTAAAAAATGGGCAGATTATTATGCTAAGCAAAATAAGCCAGACAGAAAAAAATAAAAAAACGACATGATTCCACTCATATGTGGAACATAAAGTTGAAAACAACAAAGAAACAAAACTAATGGACATAGTCAATAATTTAATAGTTATCTGAGGGTAAGTGGGGCATGGGGGAGAAGGTATAGGGACACAGATACATGGTGATGGAAAGAGAACTGACTGTGGGTGATGAACACAAAATGCAATACATGCAGGATATAACGTGGAATTGTGCACCTGGACCCTATATAATTTATACAAATCAATGTCACCCCAATAAATTTAACAATAAAAAAATAAAAACTAAAGAATGAAGAACATAATTGCTGCTCACCCCATGCCCTCACCTTTATCAGCAAAGGATGCAGAGAATAGGTAACCACACTTATTTCAGCATCCTCTTCAATGATTATTTGTCTCCTGCCGGGATGTTCCCTCTGCCCAGGTGGACCTCGTACATTCTTTCAGTTCTGTTGTGCATCATTCATTTCACATCATGAGTTGGGCAGTGTAAGTAGAACCAGAAAAGAAGTTATTATAGGCTTTGGTCTTAACCTTCATGTGCTGGCAGCTGGGCCCAGAATTCACCCTTTGGAGAGAGAACCACTATCCATTCTAATCATGTAGACTCACTGTAGCCCAGTTTCTCTGTTACAATAGAGTTACTGTAGACACCCCACCCCTAAATAAATAAATAAATAAATAAATAAATAAATAAATAAATAAATAAATAAAAGCATGTCTGTTGTAAGTCCATTACAGGGTCTTCCAACTCAATCAGGCATAGAGGAAGGGCAACTTCTCCTGGAAAGGGGTTCTCAATGGGCTAGGAGTTGCATCATTCTCTGAGTCATCCAAATCTTTCCACATGACCCCATTCAAGTCAAGTCTACTCTTTTATGATTGGAGTCCTAACATTCATGTAATAACAGGGCCAGGCCCATTGAGGGTAGAGTGATAGGAAGAGAGCAAGGGCTGCAGAGACCTGAGATACAGTTGTTGGAGATTGCACTCAGAATTGTCACTTTGAAAATGCCTTAAGCCAAAATTAAGGACATTGAGTTTATAATTGTGTGTGTGTGTGTGTGTGTGTGTGTGTGTGTGTGTGTGTGTGTCTGGTGTAGTTAACAATTGTACAACCCTGTCATATTGTTCCATGGCTGTGGCTATTCTTTCCTGCCAAAGCCTTCCCTTCAGTGGCTATTCCAATTAACCATAAAGT
The DNA here is from genome assembly GCA_004026885.1 of Lyroderma lyra. NCBI lineage: Eukaryota > Metazoa > Chordata > Mammalia > Chiroptera > Megadermatidae > Lyroderma > Lyroderma lyra. The sequence continues at coordinate 4,192 of PVJL010017716.1, forward strand.
GATCATTGAATGAAAGTTTTGCCACTGATCCTGAGGACTGCCAAAGCCCCAACCTTTAACACTAAATGCCTTCTCACTGTCTTCAGACCCACTCAGATCAGATAACAAACCTTAGATCTCCTTTTTTTCGAAGGTCTGTTTCCTCCCAACACACCTGGTACCAATACTGTAAGGGTAGGCATTTAATTACCAAAACCAAAAAATAAAACAATCCACCATGGCTAATTTAAGCAGAAAAAGATTTTGCAGACACTAGGTAACTCACAGATGCAATGTGAGGGCCAGAAAAATGGATCTGGGGCTGAGCACCCTAAAGCAACTCTCAAAGCCACCCCACAGCCCCAGCCTCTACTGAGAAACGAATGTTGCAATCTCACATTCCTGCCAGGGATAACTGCTTCCAACATCATGCCATGTCCTCATCTGGGACTCACTCTCACCACCACTGTTACCCCCAAAAGCCAGGTATCACCTCTGCCATCAACATCAGCAAAGCAAAATTTCCACAGAGCAAATTCCATCTACTAGTCACTGTCAAGTCCAAGTCCAGCATGTTAAGGAGAAATAAATACTCCTCCCCTGCCCACCTCCCTCACCCCCAGTTAATGGAGCATCATAGGTCTACTTAATAATGGAGAAACAACCTGAAACATTGAACCAGCAGTTTTCCTGGAGACAACAAAGCTAGAATTCCAGCGGCAGGTGTGTGAAAAATGCATCAAGACAACATTGCATTTTCTGAAAAGCATAAAAGAGGTGAGGGAGATGAATGCATTATAATCAGAGGCAAGGGAAATTAAAGGGCAAAGATCAGTTTGGTGAATATCCAGAGCCACTGAGAAGACCACTGAGGAGCCTCTACCTGAAAGGCAGTAAAAAGAAAAACAAAATGCCACCCGCCAAACATCAGTCAAAGCCTTAAAACTGCCCTAGGCCATTTCAGCACAATTATGTTACCAGTGACACAAATGTTAATATTTCATAGTTCTAACTTGCACTCCTAAAACTTCTATCTAATCTCACTAGGTAAAAACTGACAAACATACTCTACAAATGAGAATCACCACTTCCTTGAAATGTCTGTGAGCCAACTCATCTGGGATCCTGCAAGGATTTACCCTCACAGTCTCAGCTCAATGAAGCTGCCAATGATTAGCATTTGGAAGTGAAGCCACTAGATGCCATTTGTTTATTGTTAATTAATTGATTAGCAGTTCTTTTTTTTTTTTTTTTTTTTTTTTTTTAGCAGTTCTTTTAGCACTGGATAATAAAGACTTCTTCAGGGTACTTTCTCCTCTACCCCACCGCAACCCTGGTGGGAGAATAATTTCCATAAAATTCTTGAAAGCAGGTCTACATCTTAGACATTTGTTTTTTGGTAGCTTGCATAGTGCCCTACACACAGAAAACACTTATAGAGTAAATGGATGGAGGTATGGATAAATACATGGACACATGAAAATATAGGGTCTAGCTGAAGTAAGGCTTTTTTTATGAGCTGGTTGGTAATCTATACAAAGTATTTTATTACAAAATCATTAATGTGTAATTCTATAACAACAATTTTTTTTAACTATTAATACTTTAAAAGGGGTATTACTTCTGCCAGGCCCTGTATCTGAATGCTTTCTATTTTTCAAGCTAAAGTTTAAGAGAATTTTCTTTTAAACTTTAGCTTGAAAGAGATCTTAATATCACTCAATCTAATTTCATTTTAGGGATAAACAGGTTAAGAATGCAGAGTAGGCCACACAGTCAGTCTTTTCTACCTACTTGGAGCCCCTTCACACTGCTGTGTGCAATCTGTCTCTCCTGCAAGCTGGATATACTGATACTTCCACAAGAGGTGATTGGAAAATGAACCAGAATAAGGAAGTGTCAGGGGAGTGTGGGAAGATCATCCACAAAGGAGTACCCTGGCTCATGGATAGCATGGACCATGAGGAAAGGTAAGACTTGAAACTTTTTGAAGAATTTTACAAACCTTTCCAAGTAATTACAACATAGAAATGAAAATGGCCCCATCTCAATACTATCTATGCAACTGCCCCTGCATTTGAGATTAGTGGCAGAGACATTTATTTCAGTCTCAAGTTTTAGAATTTAATATCATTCTAGATTATTTAAAACCTATGATAAAATTAATTTTAGCATGATGATACCTCTTCAGTGAAAAAAAGTCAAGCTAAATTCAAATCTGTTTATTCAGTTTCCTTCAAAGATTACAAAGATTTCAAATTTTAAACTCTTGACCAAAAGAGGGAATGAGGCTGAGGAACATTCATCTCTGCTTTCCATGAGTCACAGATAAAAGCCCCTTAGATTTATATTGCACTGTCAACATTTCAAATCTATTATTTTATTTGATTATCTGAGGTGGGTACAGAAAATGTCACTATTCCATTTCAAAAGATAATGAAACTGAACTCTAGAAATTGAAATAATTTCATCTTGAAATCACTGAGTCAGAGCTAGGTAGTTAGATTTAGAAAGGATTTTAAAAATTAGGGATGAGGAAGTAAATTCTTATTCTCTCATCTTAAAATAACTTTTCTCTGGATATCATCATCATCATCACCATTTATAGTAAACAACCTTGTATATCATTAGCAGCTAACCAACCTGATAACACTTTGAGTAAATAAAGTCTATACCATGAATTGTGATCATTCCTGTGTTAAAAGATCATTTTAAAGGTAGACTTATTGTCATGCAAGTATCAAATGAACACGTCAAAGATTTTACTTAACTTGTTAACTAATGGGGGAACCAGTAAGATGTTAAAACTGATTTAAATGGTAATTCAGAGAACAAGCAATGATGTAAAAAAATTTTATAGCATATGCAAAATAGGTCTATTCACAGTGCAATTAATAAATTGCATTCCACCAGACACAATCATCTTTCATTTCTATGGACAAGAATCATTTGCCTTATTACCAGTTTTCTACAATTTACAGAATCATAACAGCTCAAAGACAAAGAAAGACTGAGATAGCCTAGAAGCAAGAGCTGAACAGGATACACCCAGAAATCTTTTGGGTCTAGTTCAGTCTTACACTGAAGATTTTCCTATACTTATAAGAATTCATATTTGAATACTACCAAATATTGAAGGAATAAATAATAGCAGTAATTCTGCACAAACTTTTCCAGAGAATCTAAAAAGGAACGCTTCTCACCTCATTCCACGAAGCCAGCATTACTCTATTACCCAAACCAGACAAAGACATTACAAAAGAAAAGCTATCAACTCATATTCCCCAGGAATATAGACAAAAATTTTTAACTGATCAAATAATATCACTATATATTCCATACCAGTATATATTTCTATATGCAAACATTATTACTAAGTAGGTTTTATCACATAAATGCAAGATTGGTTTAACATGAGAATCAATCAATGTAATTCACTATATTAACAGAAGCAAGAAAAAAATATTATAATAGATGCGGAGAAAGCATTTGTCAAAATCCATCACTCATTCCTATTAAAAATTCTCAGGATACTAAAAATAAACAGGTACTTCCTCAACCTGAAAAAGGGCATCTATGAAAAACATAAAACTGAAATCATTCATAGTGGTGAGAGACTAAATGTTTTCCCTTTAAAATCAGGAAAAAGGCAAGAATGTCTACTTTCATCACATCTATTCAAGAGTATACTGGAAGTTGCAGCCAGAGCAATAAGCCCCCCCCCCCCCAAAAAAAAATAAATAAAACAAAAACAAAAATTAAAAAAATAAATAAAACAAAGAAAGTGGTAAATGAAAGGAAAACTAAAACTATTCATAGATAACATGGTCATCTATGCAAAAACAATTTTTTTTTTTTTTACTTTTTGGTATGTGGGTAGCTCCCTGACTGGGAATCGAACCCAGGCCGCAGTGCTGACAGCACCAGCGTCGAAGCCTTAAGCCACTACACCACCAGGGAGCTCCCCATATGCAAAAAATTTTATGGAATCTACAAAAAAGCTTATAGAACTAATAAGAATTTAGATTATAGGATACAATTCAGTATATAAATACCAAATTGCATCTCTATATGCTAACAATAAATGATTGATTGAAATTTGAAAAATAATAACATTTACAATAGCATCAAAACATATAAAACACCTAGGGATACATCTGACAAAAAATGTACAAGATTGGTACACTGAAAACTAATTAAACATTGATGAGAGAAAATGAAGAAGACATAAGTAAATGGAGAAATGTATTTATTCATCTATTGAAAGGCTTGACATCCTTAGAGTAGACACAATCCCAATCAAAATCCTCCAGGCTTTTTTGTGGAAATTGATTTTAAAATTTATATAGAAATGCAAAGGACCTAAGAGAGCTGAAACAACTTCAAAGAAGAAGTTTGAGAGGTTGCATTACTTTACTTTAAAACTTAGAATAGAGCTACAGTAATCAAGACAATGTGATATTGGTGTAAAAATAGACAAACAGATCAAAACAACCAAATAAAACTCCAGAAATAAACCCATACATATATGCAGACATCAGTTGATTTTTAACAAACATACAAAGGCAATATAGAGATAGTCTTTTCAACAAATGGTGCTCAAACAGATATCCAGAAACAATAATTTAGAACCTTCCTTTACACCATACACAAAATTTAACTAAATGCAAAGCCCAAAACTCTACAACTTCCAGAAGAAAACATAGGAGAAAAATTTATTGACTTTGACTTAATCAAAATTTCTTAGTAAAACAAAAACATAATCCATAAATAAAAAAATTATAAATTGGACTTCATCAAAATAAATAATTTCTGCTCTTCAAAAAACAATGAGATCACAATGCAACACATAGAGAATATACTATAAAATTGTACACTGGGAACCTATGTAATTTTTACTACCCATTGTCACCCCAATAAATTTAACAAAAAAATACAAAATAAAGCAATGAGAGAATAAAAAGACAAACCACAGACTGAAAGAAAATATTCACAAATCATATATCTGTAAAAGTACATGTATACAGGAAAAAATTTTTTAAAACTCTCAAAATTCAATAATAAAAATGTAAATTACATAATTTAAAAACATAGGCAAATGTTTGAACAGACACTTCACTGAAGAAGAAATACAATGGTAAATAAGTACTTGAAAAGATGTTCAAATCATTGGCCAGTAGGGAAATGCAAAATAAAACCATGAGATACCCTCAAACACTGGTTAGAATGGCTAAATTTTTAGTGTTGGTGAGAATATGGGAAAACTGGAACTCTCATACACTGCTGGTTTGGACTGTAAAATAGTACATTCACCTTGGAAATTAATTTAGTGGTGTTTTTTGAAAAGTTAAACATGTGCTAAGTATTTAAGGACTGTTTGGAAAAATTCCAGCCATAAATACCTCTATTTTTTCATTTAGTTGGCTGAATACTTTCTGGACAGCCCTTGTATATGCCAGCCATTCCACCCCTACTCATTGACCCAAAAGAAATGAAAGTATTTGCCCACAAAGACGTACACAAATATTCATATTTGCTCTCTTCAAAATTGCCAAAATTTAGAAATAACACACATGTCCTTCAATAGGTATTAGTATGTTAATACAATGAAACCCAGGCAACAGCACAGATGAATCTCAGGATAACAATTAAATGAAAGAAGCCAGATGTAAAAGAATTCATACTATATAATTTTATTTACATACATTTGTAGAAAATACTAACTAATCTATAGAAACAGATCAGTGGTTACCTTGAGACATGACTAGGAGCATGGTATGAGGTGAGGGTGGGGAGAGGCAGGTGTGAGAAAACTTTTGGGGGTGATGAATATGCTCATTATCTTGTGTTGACAGTTCACAGTATACATATGTCAAAATTTATCAGATTGTATCCTGTAAGTATGTGTAATTTATAGTATGTAAATTATACCTCAATAAAGCTATTTTAAAATAAAACCTACCATTGGACTATTTAGGTTTTTTTCATGCAAGCTGTTGCTATTTCAACCCATGGCACAGTTTGGGAGCTTGCTTTGTAATTTTACCCTGAATGTAACTTGATAGTATGTCCCAAAACGTCAATGCCATATCTGTGTTCTTATCTTGGAGACTGGGTTCATGCTGCTGTTCCCCCATCATATGAAGACTTCTTGGGGTCATCATCCAGAACAGCACATAGGAATGGCCTATTGTCTCCTGATGTATTTAGGTGCTCTAGATGCTGGGACAGTCACTGTCATAAGCACACATCTGCAGAGAGCAATCTTCCCCAATAGAGGAGGACTGTTTTTCAGTCAAGAATATAGGTCACCCCAATTTCAGGGAGTTTTCCAAGACAGCCACCACCATTGTCCAAATGGAGATTGGTAAAAAGAAGTACCTTATGGGAAATCAGGATGAGGCCCAGGTCCCAAGTTTGGGAAGCTTTCTTTACTTCCCCCGCCTTTGGACATTAGGAAGTAGCTGACAGTACTAGCTGGCAAGGCAGCAGAATAGGCATAACTGGATTTTTTTTAAAAACTTGAGCCTTTTTTATATAAAGTCAGGCCAGCATATTTGCAGTGTCACCACTGTAAAAGGTTGGTACTAACCCTCCTTCCTCTCCATATACACGTTTACTTGGCACACTACAAGTAGTGGTCAAGAAATTCATGGAATGGGAGGTTATCAGAGAGGAGGAAGCACTAGTGCACACAGTTGTGTGATATCTCATTAGTATATGTGCCAAATTTCAGCCTATGTGTGTCCGTGTTCTTTCAGATCTTGCTGAAAAAGCATGTCAAATGTAAAAAAATCCCAAGTATGGATAAAATTGAATTTTGTGCTATCATTAAGTTCCTCACAACACAAAGGAAAACACCTCAAATCATTTGGAAGACATGTTAGCAATTTATGGGGACTATTGCCCTGGAAAAATCCATGGTTTACAAGTAAGCATAGCCTTTTTTTTTTTTTTTTTTTTGCTTTTTGGTATGTGGGTAACGCCCTGACTGGGAATCGAACCCAGGCCGCAGTGCTGACAGCGCCAGCGTCAAAGCCTTAAGCCACTACACCATCAGGGAACTTGCAAGTACAGCCTTTTTAAGCAAGGCAGAGAGTCAATTGAAGATGACCTCCATCCAGGATGCGCTGTTGAGGCCACTTCCTCAGATATTGTCAAACAAGTTGAAAACTTGTAGTGGAAGATTCCAGATTGAATAAAAAGCAGCTTGCAGAAATGATGGAAGTATCACCTGCATGAATATTTTCAATATCCCCCATCAATATCTAAGGATGTCAAAAGTCGGTGCAAGATGGGTATCTACGATGCTCAGGTTTCTTCAAAAAGAAAGTACCTGGAGTGTTCATGACAGTGTTTAGGCCTCTGCAGACAAAACAAAAATAAAGTTTTAAACAGATAGTCACTGGAGATGAAACTTGGTCTCATCATTAAGCCTGAGTTAAAGCAGGAGTCCATGCAGTGGCATGAAAAGGGCACACCACCCCCTAAGAAGTTCAAGGTGTCACAATCAACTGGAAAAATTATGGCTACAGTTTCTTTGGATAGTGGTATCCTATTGATTGATTACAAGGATAAGGGTGTCACAGTAACTAGAGAGTACTGTTCTGGTCTGCTGAAACAGTTAAAAGAATCTCGAAGGAGAAAAGAAGAGGAAAATGAACAAAAAGGGTGCTGCTTTTAAATGACCAGACACCTGTGCACAAGAGCAATATTGCTTTGGCTACTCTTTATGATTGTGGCTTCCAAATGTTAAACCACCCTCCACAGTCTAGACCTGGCTCTGTCTGATTATTTGTATCCAAATATGCAAAAACTGTTTTGAGGGAATAAATTTACAGACAATGAAGAGGTTAAAGCTGCAATTTGAGGGCAAAAACAAAACATTTTTTAAAGGTATAAATAAACTTACTGAAAAATCTGGAAAATATATTAAGAGTAAGGGTAATATTGAAAAGGAAAAACATAATTTTGTTTACCCTTCTTTCCTTTCATTCCTCTCATTTCTTGACCACTCCTTGTAAATTGCTCTGTTTAAGTTTTGTCTTCTTTCATGTACACTTTAACTATGATTTCTCCTAATAAATAGGCTAGAAAACCATGTGATAGCCACACAGTCTACCCTCCAAGTAATATTTCTTCTTCTTCCCTGACCCCTCCTTCATTCATGCCAAATTTGGGGAGTCAGGGAAAATGTAGCCTAATCATCCATTTGTCTGTAACATTCATAAACAGTGAAACACAGAAAACATATTCAGGTGGCTAAATTGAGATTTTGAAGAAGTCAGCCAGGATAGTTTTTAATCCAAAAGGAGTGAAAATGAAGCGAGAAGGTATTATTACTTAAGTCAGTGACAATGAGATCTGAATAGGATTAGATTGTCAAAGAAACATTTTGCTCTTAATTAGCAACTAGCCAAATTCCTTAAACTCTAGAAGCTCATTCCCAGCAGGTACAATTGCATCAAGAGAAAAGATGAAATATTGCCATTTGCAACAAAATGGATGGACCTGGAGATCATCATGCTTAGTGAAATAAGCCAGTCAGAAAAAACAAAGAACTGTATGACTTCACTCATATGTGGAATATAAAACTGAAAGCAAAGAAAAAAAAAATGAACAAACAATCCATGGACACAATCAATAGTTTAATTGTTATTTGGGGATGAGTGGGTTAGGGAGGGGAGAAAGGGGAGAGGGTGGGAGAGGAGGGGGGGAAGCTAAATATAAGGTGATGGAAAGAGAAGTCACATTAGGTGGTGAACTTATACATCAAGTTGACAATGCACTGTAGAATTGTATGCCTGAAACCTATGTAATCCTTGCTAACAGATGTCACCCCAATAAGTCTAACAATAAAAATGAATTAAAAGAAAAAAGAAGTCATTCAGTGATTCCTCTAGTAGCTCCACCTCAGAGCAGAGAACTTTGGGGATCAAGTAAACTGGCTCCCATGGCAAACCGGATATTCCCAGAGATATTCCACCTCCCTATAGAATTGCAAATATCCAAGCCCACAGCACTATCCTGGAGAAAGATCTACAAAATTGCTAGCATAGCTGACTAATAACAACAATAAAAGCTAACATTTCCTGAGCACTTCCTGCAGGCCAGACATTGTGCTAGCTGCTTCAAATACGCTCTTTTATTTAATCCTAACATCTATGGAGCAGGCACTGATGAAAGGACGGTTCCAGCTCCATTTAAAAATGAACAAGAAGAACAGGAACAATTGAGAGAGTTTTCTAATTCAAAATCTGGAGAAATTAAGGAGAACACCTGGCCTGGCCATGCAATATTACATATTTCTTTAAAGAGGTGTGTTACTGGAGCATGGGTCCTACTCAGCATGGTGTCCAGGTTCTTGGTGTCTCAAACCAAGAATTGAGTGCAACACAGAAATAAAGTGGTGAAAAAGTAGTTTATTAGAAGTAAAAGTACTTTCCAAAGAAATAGTAGCAGGCCCAAACAGGCAAGTTGCTCAAAACCCAAACAAATGAGGCCTTGATAGTTTATATTCTCTTTCTCTTAAAGGGGCTACACCTTTATGGGCATGAGGTCTTTTGATTGGCATCTTTGATTGACGGGGGCTATGACATCACCTTCTTTTAACTATGCATTTTCCTTTCAGGAATTGAGTCTGTTACAATAATATCAGTGAACTGGGCATATGTATGATAGTATAATGATGGTATAATGAGGCTTAGGTGGAATGGGGGTTATTGTATCCTTTACTGCACAGGTGTTAGTAACTGGCTTACATTGGTGTGCTTTTGTACCCTGCAAGTTCTTGTATTAGTGACTTTTTCTTGTAATTTCCCTGTGGTTGCTTAACTTGGGGCCAGGATTAATAGAAAAGGGTCATATCAGGATGGTGACTACTTCAGCAAGGCACATACTATAGGAAGAGACCTTAGATTCCCCTATTCTGTCTGCCTACCTATCTCTCCACTTGAGAGATTAACCCCATAAATCTCTATGGGAAGTTGAGGGATGGGAGGTGTCATCTTCTGTATCTGCTTCCTACTGAATGTGGTCATTGTTTACTTCTTCAGTTGGGATGAGCTGGTAGCCTTGCTGGGGTGTCACTTATATGCCAATGGCCCAAGATGAGGAGAAACAGATTCAATTAATAGATTTAAAAGCAATGGCCTGAGAACCAGACCTCAAAGCCACTGATGAAGAATGACTGCATGATGGAATGGTCATTCAGCCTCATGAAGCCTGCAGCCTGTTGACTTTTGGCTTAGCCAGCCATTCAGGTGTTGCCACCTATTCAGGAATGGCCTGGAAAGGATGCTGGGTTGTCATGATTAAAATTAGCAAGCACAGATTACAATCACCAGGATAATTAGCTAAAATCTGGAAAGCATAACTAACTACAGTTTTGACAGCACAAATCACAAATTCCAGGATGATTAACTAAGGCTGGAGACAGGGGACATTTTGGGAATACAATTAACAAACACAAATTACAAGTTTTTCTGAATGATTAACTAAAGCCAGGAAAAAGGACATTCTGGGAGATCTGTACTAACAGCCTATTGTTTAAGTTTGGGGGTAATTATCTAAAGCAGGAGGCAGGATGAAGACACTCCATGATTCAAGCTAGGAGCAATCTATTGTTTAAGGTTAGAGATTGAGGAAAACTGATTGAGAGAGTGATTAAGACTAGGGACTAAGAAAAAGGTAAAATTGGGGAGCTAAGGAAGTAGGGAAGAGGGGACTAAAAGTCACTATAGTGAGGAGGTTGTTTTCATTTGGCCTGTGTCAGTTGCAAGCACTTAAAAGACAAACTGACATCTTCTCACTCTGACACAATAAAGCTCGGTGTGATGCAAAGGAGATGCTGGAATTTTTCATCATTTGCTCTAAAATCTCAGTCTCTCTACTTATCTTCTTGATGCAGAGGTGTAGACTTTGACTTCTGCTCTCCAAACCCAAAGTCATTATAATTACAGACATGTAATTACACATCTCATATTCAGCCAACAAACAGATATGGAGGGCATGCTTGAATTCAACCCTAAATGCACTAGAGTTATAAATATAAATAAGAACAGCTCCCTGGGCTGGTGGTGACTGGACAAGACACTAAACTAAGCAAAAAAAAATTGTGATACAATGAGATGAGTAAGTGGGCAGAGCTAAGAGGAGGTCAGAGAACTTTCTGAAGGTCCAGATATCTCAGAGGATGAAAACGGTTTAGCCAGGCCTTCTTGTCATTTGGAGTGGCAGCTTTGTTCAGTCTGTTTTTATGAGAAGCTGTAGCAAGAAGAGACAGTGTGGGGGAGTTCCCTGATGGTGTAGCGGCTTAAGGCTTCAGCACTGGTGCTGTCAGCACTGCGGCCTGGGTTCGATTCCCAATCAGGGAGCTACCCACATACCAAAAAGCAAAAAAAAAAAAAAAAAAAAAAAAAAAAAAAAAAAAAAAAAAAAAAAAAAAAAAGAAGAGACAGTGTGTATGTGCAGAAGAGTGGCTGATGGTTTGGTTTTTCCAGGGGCAGTATTAAGTGGGTAGCAGCAATAAATAAGTCTCACTCATGTTGGACCATCTGTGTTCTGTTAAGAAGCTGTTTTTCCTTGAAGGCAGGGGAAACTTTAAGAATGTTAATTAAGAAGACTTGTAGGTAGATTTTCACTTTAAAATGATCACTTTGTTGACCGCATAGAAAATTCAGGGGAAAAGGATGAACTAGCCACTGTTTGATTGATAATGGAGGAAAAGAAGATTGGACTGAAGTGGGGACAAGACAATTAGCTGTCAAGGAGTAGGGACAGAAGCTTAATAACAATTTAGATTTGTAATTGTTTGGGGTGAGAGATGTGGTTTTGTTTTGTTTTCTTTTTTCTCTTTTTGCCAGAGTAGGAATGGTGCAGAAGCTAAGAATCTGTTTCAGGCTATTGTGACTGAAGTTAAACATTTATAGGGTTCTCTGTGGTTACAGAAAAGGGGCTTAGCCTGAGTTTGTGAGTAGGTGGGGCAGGTATTTACTCTTTCTATTGTCTAGAGCAAGAGATTTGCCCAGGGCAGCCTGTTGCTCAACTATTAAGACCCTGGAGCCAAAGAGATGGATTTGAACTCTCCAGGGCAGATGTGGGCCCAAGGGTCCAAAGATGGTCCTGGGGGTATGTGGTACTTAGGATCTCAGACTGTTGTTCTATTTGCCCTCAGGTGAATCATGAAAATACTGAATTTTTTATCTTCTTATGGGCTATCCCTGTGTTTTTGGTTTTTTGCATATGAAGAAAATGTGTCCCAAGGACTAGGTCACAAAACTAGCTAGTGAGGGAAAGAAGCCTGGACTCCAGGATCAGCATACAAAGAATTTTTATGCCAAAAAACAGGGTTTCTAGTACAGTGAAAGCTACATTGAGTAGTAAAAAAAAAAAAAAAATGAGGACCCCCAAGAACACTTTATTTTGTGAATCAAGCAAAACCCATAACACTCTCTATTTGCAGGGAGGGGATAAAGCCATGATGAAGCCTCTGAGCACAGCTGTATCTGGGGTCAAGTGCCTCAATATTCCATATCATCTTATTTGAACAGAGTTTATTGTGGCTCTGTTTTTCCACTGTATAAATTAAAGACAATCTGAAAGATATCTTAAAAAGTACTATCTGATGGAAGAACTAAAACTACCCACATCCAGAGGTAACTATAGTTAGCATTTCCATATACTCCTATAAGAGTGACACTGTATTCTCTATTTCTCTAGTTTAGTTGATTCAACAAAATTCTAACTTTTTCCTTTACTTTGTTCACCTCCTTATTACAGTTTTAACCACTCCATTTACTATACCTACTAATTCGTTTACTATACCTACCAGTATCAATGACTCTATTCTTGTTGACTTGAAAGAAGTCTTTTCAACATCTGCATAAAGATTCATCCTAATCCCTGAAACCACTAGGAAGCACCTTCTTTTCTTTTTTCAAATTGCCCAGAAATTCCTGGGCCACCTCCTCCTTTCCTTTGTTCTGACTCTTCTTACTGTCTATAAAATATTTGGCCATGCAGAAGATGGACAGATGGCCTTTGGATAAGAGTCTGCCATGTTCCCAGAATGCCAGCATTTTGAATAAACCTACTTTTCTTCCCACCAACCCTGTCTCTCAATTTTTGGAGGGAACAAGCAGCACCTTGTTGGAAATAAAACTCCAGTGCCAGAGATTCAAATATTTCAGCAAGGCAATTTTTACTTCTGCAGAAGTGTGCATAGCAGCATAACAAAATTGAGACCACAAGCACACTGAGCAGAGTGCCACGCCAGCTTTTATCCCTAATAAGGCTTAATTAAGGCTATGTACCCTGCTAGTAGGGTTTTGACCACATAATCTTTTTTTTTTTTTTAATTCATTTTTATTGTTAGACTTATTGGGGTGACATCTGTTAGCAAGGATTACATAGGTTTCAGGCATACAATTC
>PVJL010017717.1:6683-17687 GCA_004026885.1 Lyroderma lyra
TGTGTGTGTGTGTGTGTGTGTGTGTGTGTGTGTGTGTGTGTGTGTGTGTGTGTGTGTCTGTGTGTGTGTCTGTGTGTGTGTCTGTGAGTTTGGAGAGTAGAAAAGTCACTTGGAGTCATTGGGTTAAAGTAAAATTGAACACCAATAAATTGGAACTAGAGGTTAAAGATAGCCTAGAAGCAAAGGTCTCAATAGAGGTGTAAAAAATCACTACCATGAACTGCGACCCTGCTACGATCCAGACCCTTTTCTCACTGCAGCACATGAATGAATTTGCTCACAGACCTGCAAGGAATGTCATCTCAATATTCAAGTAAGAAAATGAGCTGGTAGAGAACCTTGCCACAAGAAGTACTAATATTATGTGGCAGCCAGAATTGTGAGACCTAGGGTTGCCCCATGGCAACAATGTGTTTACAGTAACAGTTTTTCTGTCCTGACCCACCTCCATCAGCAGGTAGAACCATCTTTAAGCTGAATGTAGTGGCTTCTTGTTTTCCCTGAGACTTTGAGGTGTTTCTGTCCATCATTATCACACATGGAGAGAGAAGATTCCAGTCCCACATATTTTCCAAGTAGCCAGAAGATCCAGAAGAGTGGCCCCAGACAGTCCCCAGAGGGATGTAGTTTATGGAAAATCCACAGACCACTAGCATGCTGTCATTACTATAGACCAAACATGCCTCATTTTCATACATGACTTTTTGTGACTGGATCAGCATCTGACTGGAGGTGGTGCCTGTTGCAGGATAAAAACTTGCCTTTTCCGTCTTATTCAGCCACAATCTCCAATGGTTTTTACAGCCCGAAGTTGTGGGGACTTTATTTCTTACACTGGAAACATGGGCTGGAATCCTAATGTGGGGTTGGGACAATTCACTCCTCAGGAGGGACATCCACAGCTAAAATATTCCTCTCAAATATTAGCAGTCACCATAAAGGTCTTTCTTTTTTTTCATTTATTTTTATTGATAGAGTTTTTCAAAAAATTTTTTCTCCTTCTTTTTGTCTCCATCATAATAATAACTATTTTATTGTTTCTACTTTTAAAACTTTTCCTATTGTACTTTTGAGATACAACTAGTTTTCTCTGTTTTTAGATGCTGCAAGTCTAAGCACCACACCACACATGTACCAGGCTTAACAAGATAGCAAAGACACAGGTCAAGGCTTATCACACTGTTTCCACGACCACTCTCACAGAACACATGGCATTTTACTCTGGAGAAGATAGCATATCCAGTCTCAGACAGGACTTAAATAAAAGACCATAAGTAAAAAAAAAAATTTAGACACTTTTTCACTTTTAGTTTATTAGGAGTTTTAAATCATGCATGGATTTTAAATTTTATCAAACAAATTTTCCCTGCTTTAGCAAAGATAATATAAATAATTTTCTTCAGTCCATTTAAATAGTGTATTGTTTTGGTTATGTTTGCTAATATAAATTAAATATAATAATTTTAAGTGTGTTTTCCCCATAGTTTTTCTCTTGCCTCTTGGTTGGGTTTGAGTTTGATGTTTTGCCAGCTTTACAAAATGATTTAAAACTTTTTTCCCTCTACCTCCTTCTTCTGATCAGAAGCTTTTAATATAATTCAAGTATCTCTTTCTCAAATTGTTAGAAATCTGTTGTTAAAATTACAGGGCTAAATGCATTTCTGCAGGAAGGCAGTAAGTTCTCTGAATACACCACTTGTTCCTTATTAACAGGTCTACTTAGAATGTTTCTATTCTTTTGGGGTCAATTTAGTTGACACGATTTGTTTTTAGATCTCTTTTATTTGCAAATACTTCAGGAAAGATTGCTTTTACCTACTTCTACTTCCCTCATATTGTAGTAATAGTTTTCTTATTTTACTCTAGTATTAATCATTCATTGTTTTTATATTTTTGTTGGCCTTTGATATTTGAAAACAACTCTTGAGTTTAGAAATTGTGCTTTTTATGTTTCTGTATTTTTATGTTTCTACATAAATTATTTATCCTACATTATATTAATTTTCCGATTATGCATCCCTTAAATTTATTTATTTTTATTTTGTAGTTTCTTGGGTTCAATAATTAATTAATATATTTTTATTTATGCTTGCTAGTCAATGTAAGAATATATTAGGGAGGTTCCCTGGTGGTGCAGTGGCTAAGCTTTGTTACTCTCACGGCCACATCCTAGGTCCAATTCCCAACCAGGGAATACACCAGAAAAGAAAACAAATTAATGGTACAGAAAAAAAATTTTTTGAATGCTTTTGCAAACCAATTCTGTGGATTCTGGTATTATGTTTTGATTGTTATGTTTACATATTTTACACTTTCAGTATTGAGATTCAGATTAATTTTTTAAGTATTGTTAAATTTAAGTTTCTTAAATTATTTGACTAATAGCTTTTATGATTGATTTTACTTTCTAATATGTTTTTACTTTTAATTTCTGAGTTGTCCCAATGCTTTCTGTAGCATTTCTACTTAGTTGATAATCTAGTGAGGCTTTACGTTTGGCCTAATAAAAGGCCAATTAGTAAAGATTGCTATATGAACAATTGACCATGTTTGCATGTTTTCTGTTTCCATGGCATATAATTAGAAATATATTAATTATATTCATCTTAGTAAGTATATCATTTAAGTCTTATATAGAATGATGTATTTTGTCTACTTTTGTCTCTTATGTAATGAGTGCAGTTAATATTCTGTCACTGGTATATTTCTGTTTATCCATGTCATGTGTTTTTGTTTCACAAATGTTGATTTCAAATTATTTGGGTCACCATACCTGAGGTTTGTTCTACCTTAAATTCAAATACTGACCCTAGCACATATTAAGAGTTTGGTTTTGATTGAATTACCTTATTGAGCTGAGCAGCCCTTGTCTGGAAATTGGGATAATGATCCATACATTGTGGAATCATGACATAATTTGGGAATGATACCTGTGAAGTATCAGGTCCATGGTAATGTCAATGAACGGCTGTGGCTTTAATTGTCACTTCACTATTCTTGTACTTGATTAGAAAACAGAATGGTTAGCATCCATATTAAAGGTCAGACTAGCAGAGCACTTTTCATATGATTTCTGTACCTCTCTGGAGGTCATTTAGGTAAATACATTTAGCACAAACACTACTTTTTATGTCACTGATACCGATTGGATGCTTTTACCCCACATACTGCTGCTAATTTGTAAGCTGTCTTACTTTTACTACTTCTGCAACTATTACAGCTTATACATAAATAATTAAACTTTTCTGCCACTTCTCTTCTAATGCGTTTTAAAATAGAACTGTTTCTCCTGGTGTTTTCACTGTATTTTACCACCACTGCAATCATGGTTCATGAATTACGACTGTTTATGAGCATTTTAGTATAAGAGAAAATGAGGCCAGAAGTGGGATGATCGAGGCACAAATGTAATTCTTTCCACATATTGAAATATATTGTTTGTTCTCTCTGAGCATAGCACTAAATCTGGCAGATAAAGATATCAGAGCTTTCAAAGTTTCCTCACACTGATTTTATGATGTTCAAATGAGATAATGCTTGTAAAAGTCCCGCAAAGACTCTAAGGCACTACAGGTTCTTCGAGATTATAAGAGGTCTGTGGCTTTCTTTGTTTCTGAAAACAATGGCTTCTGCATGTGTGTAAGAGAGAAAATGGGAGGGATGAGAGAATAGAGAAAGAGAGGAGGAGGTAAATATTGACAGCGGATGATAAAATGGGGTGCCTCAGTTTCTACATATAGTTCTTGTCCAAATGTGTTCATGCAGAGAGAGGATCAAGCCTTAATTCTGCTCATTCTAGAGAGAGAAATTATGTTCAAAAAGGCCAAAGTGTAAGTAATACTTTCCTTTTAGAATATAAAATCTCAAATTTCCAAGATAAAAATAAGTATGCATAAATACAATAATCTAGCTTCTACACAGCAAAAGAAAGCATCAGAGAAAAGGCAACCAAATGAAAGAGAAAATATTTGAATACAATGTATTTGCTAAGGAGATAATATCTATAATATATAAAGAACTTATGCAACTCAACAACAAATAACCAAGCAATCCAATTAAAAAATTACAAAGGATCTGAACAGACACTTCTCCCATGAATACATACAAACAGCAAACAGATATGTGAAACAGTGCTCACCTTCACTAGCTTCTTGGAAAATGCAAATCAAAACCACAACGAGACACCACTTCACACCTCTTACAATTGTTATTTTCAACAAAACAAGAAATAAATAGTGTTGGAGAGGCTGTAATAAAAACTCTCAAACATTGATGGAAATAATGCAAATTGGTATAACTGATATGGAATATAGTATGGAACTTTCTCAAAAATTAAGAATAGAGTTACTATATGATGCATAAATTCCTCTTCTAGATATTTATTCCACAAATTTGAACACCTGAGTCCACAAAGATATATGTATCATAATGTTAACTGCAGCACTGTTTGTGGTGGCCAAATCATAGAAACAACAGAAGGAATTTTTAATTGATGACTGGATAAAGTTCTTGTAGTACATATAAACAATAAAGTATTATTCAGTCATAGAAAAAGAAGATATACTGTAATTTGTAATAACTTGAATGGACCTTGAGGTCATCATGCTAATTAAGTCAAACAGAAAAATAAAAAGCATCCTTTGACTTTACTCATATGTGAAATAAAAAACTGAAAGCAACAAAGGAACAGAAACCATGACACAGTAAATACCTTAGGAGTAACCTGAGGATAAGGGAGGAAGTGGTGGGGGCCTAAAATACATGGTGATGGAAGGAGAACTGACTCTAAGTAGTGAACCCATAATGCAAATCACAGACTATGTATTGTAGAATTATAAACCTGGAAACTCTTTTAGATTTACTAACCAACTTTACCACAATAAATTTAATAATAAAAATAATTTAGCCCAACCACATTTTTCCCCACACCCACCTGGTTACCAAAGAAGTGAAGATTCTATATACTGTGACCTTATTCCCTGGGAAAAAAATTTTCCAAGTTTTCAATATAACTGCTTAGTTTAGGGCTGACCCCAGCTCCAAGCAAGGACAGTGAATTTTCCTTCCAGGTTTAAACTCAGCACCATTGTGCCGAACTCCCCCAAATACAGAATAATAAAACAAAGAATGGAGGTAGTCAGCCACTTCCATATTTTGTCCTGGAAGAGGCAGAAGTGTGCTGAACAGACACAGATTCTGACCCACAGATGTTCTGTTTTTCTTTAAATAAATTAACAATTTAGATTACTTGCACTACAAATTTTTTTCACAAAAGATTGTAACTTGCTTTCTAAAAAAAGTCTTTATTGCTCTCTGGCAAAGGCAGGCTGGAAAGGACTAGTGATCATAACTTTATAATAGCACTGAACCCTGAGCTCCAAGAAGCCTAGTAGGACTATGCATGTTTGTCCACATGCCAACCAAGAACAGATCACAGTAAGGGAAAGTCACATTCTATATCTTCCAAGATTATTTGGTATATATATATATATATATATATATATATATATATATATATATATACACACACATACATACACACACACACACACACATATACATATATATGTATATGTATATATATATTTATGTAGTGAGTGTGTGTGTGCGCGCGCACGTGCATGTGCACATGTATGTGTATGTGTTTGTACTTTTTTAAACATACATTTGTTAAAGTTTTGGGGACACATATAAAAAATGAAAGGAGCATTAGGAGGCAGGATTATAAGTTCAACATGGATTCCTGGGATTTGCGGGGTGAAGGATCCTACCTTAAACCCCATCTGATCTATATAATGTGGAATTCAATAACACAGAGGAAATGACAAGAATTCAGCGTCCCTTCAACTGCATGAAAAAAACAAAGTGAAGGTTGAAATGGTTGACAAAAATGTTTGTTCCCACTACTAACCATTTCGTTTTTCTTCAAGAAAGTAGGAAATTGCCTTCGAAAAGTCAGAGCTTACAGGATTGTGGAGATTTTTTGCATGCGCCTGTGCAGGAAGCTAGCAAATTGAGCCATAATTAATGACCCAATGTATGTATGCTACTGTCAACAAGCTTATGGAAAGTGACCCTTTGGGAATTTAAGCAATGAAATCTCCATTGAATTACAGGAGAATTAAACCTTGGCCTTGGAAGCAGAGTGCTAAGAAAAATAATAAAATCAGTCTGTGAAAAGAATGAAAAAAATGATGTTCCAAAAAATCATTTAGAAGATAAATGTAAAATAACACAAACAGACAGATCTTTACTAAAAATTAACCATCCTTATCCAAAACTGCTTTTGAACCCATCTTCCAAGGTTGTTCAGATTTTATCTCTGTCATTCTCAAAGCTATCCTGAAAGGGTTTGGCCAAGAATGATCATTATTTCAGTCTCTGGTCCTCCACAGAACATTTAACAGATCAATCAGTGTGTTTATATGTATCAATTTTCTCTCTTACTGCAAGGCTCTATCTTAAATATATTGAACAAAGTAAAATGAAAACAATTAGGTACCATATCGTGAGTGACACTGTATAGAGAAAAATATTCATACAAGTAAAAAAAAAACAACAACCTAACACTTATTTTAAAAAAGTAAGCATTTAATTATTTAAATCTGCTTAATAAAGTCATTCTGTTAATATTTTGTTAGCTAACATCTACCAAAGATTAGGAACAGTTATGTAAATAATACTTATTTTACAGAAGAGCTTTCTTTTATTATTTATTGTTAAATTTATTGGGGTGGCATTGATTAACAAAAGTGACATTGGTTCCAGGTGTACATTTCTACATTGCATCGTCTATGTGTTGCATTATATGTTCACCACTCAGAGGCCATACTATTTCCATCAACATATGTTTGACTTCCTTTTCTTTCTCTCCCACTGCAAGTTTTGCTCATCCTCAGGTAACCACTAAACTATTAACTTCGTTCATGAGTTTTTGGTTTTTTTTAACTTTCAGTTTTATGTTATACATAAGCATGAAGTCATATGGTTATTGTTCTTCCTGACTGGCTTATTTCACTTAGTGTGAAGATCTCAACATCTATCCGTGTTGTTCACAAATGGCAGCATTTTCTCTTTTCTTATATGTGAGTAATATTCCATTGTGTATGTACCACACTTTCTCTATCCAGTCACCTATCAAAGGGCACTTTGATTGTTTCCATGACTTGGACACTTTGAACAGTGTGGAACAGCTTCCTTTCACATACACAGGGTCCATGCTGGTTATGAGACAGAAAGCAAAGAGAAAAGCTGTTCTTGCTTATAAGAACCTTGTAATTGGTGATTAAGAAATTGCTGGGTGTGACTGCAATGAATAGACAGTATCTCTTTAGCTGTTTTCAAGAAACATGATGTGAGATGTTCCTCTGAGAGTTTCCATAACTTCCCGATCAATCTGACACTCCACATGTTAGTAAAGGTGGCTAAAGTTCTGCAATCTGAACACCTGACAATCTGTAGGTCTGTATTAATGCCAAAACAAAAAAGTGGTACAGTTAGGTTTCCCTGGTGACTGTAGCAAAGTTTCTGCTGACTACAAGGCACAAATTTAATAATGTAGAAGACTGGAATTTCCATGTCTAGGGGTTCTATGAGGATAAAGGATTTCCTGCTGGGTAAAGATTTCTGAAGCCATACATATTTCCAATTAAATTATGTAAAACAGCTGCTTCAGGAAACTAGTCAGGAAAATTTAACCTTATAATTATCATTAGAAATGCTATGAGGTTCTTGAAATATGAGTTATTTGATTATCATAAGGTCAGTTGGACAAACACTCATCACTGACTGAACATTATTACCCTAAGAGAAAAATCAACTAGGCAGGAAATGGAAACACAGCTCATGTTTTTCAATAATTTATCATGAGAGGAGAAGTGAATGAAAAGGGGAGAAATTGATACATTTCACCAATAACCAAATACAGAAAATTACACATTAGAGAATCCTATTACTAACTACACCTGTGAAATGTCTCCTTGACATGAGAAAAGGTTAGAGCATTTTTAACTGGTGGGAGAGAAGGTGATTACGAGACTAAGCAGTGCTTGTTTAGTCATCATTTGGAAGCAAAGTTTTCAAAGAATAGTACATTTTCAAGGAGAAGCAAGGGTGGTCATCTGTGTAATTTCCTACAAAGTGCCTGCTAGTAAGACTCAAGCATTTCTAATATCTAAAGCAGCATGGTGCCACAGAAAGCAAAGTGATATGTAAATGTGAGACCTGAGTCTGTCATTCCTGGTGAGTCAAATTCAGTGCATCCTCTCTCACACTTTGAAATAGAAATTACAGTTTCATTCAGCAGTGTCACAAAGCATCAAATGAGTCTTTTAAGTGGGTGTTTTGAAAGATAAGAGAGGTTATCTCTATGAGATTTCAAATTAAACCAACAAAAAAAATATGGCAAACACAGGCCTGGAGCTTTGCCACAGGAACATGCAGGGGAAAGATATGAGTGGATTTAAGGAAACAGTGCCTCACAAGATGGAGGTGATAGAGTGTATGGACAGGAAGTTGGTGGTGGTCCTGGAGAATCACTGGTTTGACAAATAACAATCTGACTCAATCAGGCTGAAGCAGAATTCTGTAGATTTGAAGAAAAGATGAGTTCTTATACCAATGTGGTGGAAAGTGCCCTATCAGTGTTTCTGTGTTCACCATAGATCTTCTGCGCCATAGCCCTTTGCAAGAGTTGAAGGCCTCTGTCTGTGACTACTGCTATGACTTTCTCAATAACTTTCTAAGCAAAATTCCTAATTTCAATAAACACATTTCCAAACTAGTTAAGTATATATTGACTGGGAAGAGGGTAATGTTTAGAAAGGATCTCAAAAGCTGTTTATGAATCAGAAAATTAATGTTATCTGTAATTAGCTCATGGGAGTGTTTTCATTTGAACATGAGACATTACTTAGTTTTTAGTGTGAGGAAGTCAGAGTAAACTTAAGCCAATGCATTTACCTGCTCTTTCTTTGTAAATATACTTAATGGCAGTTTGTTTAAAATATATGCACTTGCATTTTTTTCAAATTATTTCAGTATTTTCTAAAGAGATAAATGTTATGAGACCAAATGGATCACCCTCACTTTTATTAAGTGATCGTTCTCTTCAAGTTATTTATTCAAATTCCTGTTAATTTAAAGAGCACTTTTAAAGATATTCGTTACAATAACTTACAATAGAATAATATGAGCAAATTTCAATGTATGGACATAAAATATGTTTTCATGAACTTTAACATACACAATTCATAGAGACTCTAATGCAACACAGGTGTATTAGGTATTTTGTTTGTTTTTTTAGTATTTGACTACAAACATTCTGAAATTATTTGTATACTTCAAAGTGTATTTGTAAACTTCCAAGAACTTTACCTTTGAATTGTAATTAAAATGATAAGAAATTATGAATTATTTTATGTGGGAAAGAATCCACTCTCAGAACAAAAACATTTTTTATAGTTTTAGTATAGGAAATTATTAATCTTTTCTTCTTACATTTAGCCATTGACCTTCCCATAAGTTTTCTATTGTAGAGACTTTATTCTTCCCTTTAAAAACCATGTATGGGTTAAGGCTAGAGTAGGAGTTACAGTAATTCAGCTCTAGCAGTATTCGGCCAAATGTTTCTCCTGAAATATAAAAGAAAATGGAGGCAGAAGTTACAAACTGTAGGAAAAAGATCTCCTCTTAAAGAATGAGATGCTGTGCTGCTGCATCAATCAATTTGATCTGCATCTTAGGAGAGCTCCTATTCCACACTGGTATTCTCTTTGGGGATATGCAGAATCTTGGACCACTTTCTCTCTCTACTCCAGCAATACATTCTCAGAGTCAGAGCTTACAGTTGATTCTTCTTCAGAGTAATCGATGAGCAAGAAGTTTTGACTTGGCAGTTGATGAGGTGACATGAGTTTAAAAAAATTGATGTTAGAACAGCTTTTTTCTTCTTTTTTTATTTTTTTAAATTCATTTTTATTGTTAGACTTATTGGGGTGACATCTGTTAGCAAGGATTACATAGCTTTCAGGCATACAATTCTACAGTGCATTGTCAACTTGATGTATAATAAGTTCACCACCTAATGTGACTTCTCTTTCCATCACCTTATATTTAGCTTCCTAAGCTTTTGAGTATATGTATCATAGCTTCTTTATCCAGTCATCTGTTGCAGGACACTTTGGTTGGTTCCATGATTTGGCCACTGTGAACAGCGCTGCAATGGACATTGGGGTATATATACACAATGGAATATTACTCAGGTATAAGAAAAGATGAAATATTGCCATTTGCAGCAAAATTAATGGACCTGGAGATGAACATGTTTAGTGAAATAAGCCAGACAGAAAAACCAAAGAACTGCATGACATCACTTACATGCAGAATATAAAAATTATAAGTAACAAAGAAAAATGAAATGAACAAACAAACAAATAACCCATGGGCATAATCAATAGTTTAATGTTATCTGGGGATGAGGGGGATATGATGGGGAGAAAGGGGAGGGGGTGGGAAAGGAGGGAGGGGAAAATAGATATAGGGTGATGGAAAGAGAAGTCACAATAGGTGGGGAAATTATTATACAAGGTGACAATGCACTGTGGAATTGTATGCCTGAAACCTATGTAATTCTTGCTAACAGATGTTACGCGAATAAGTCTAAAAATAAAAGTAAATTTATAAAAATGAACAGGAGTAGAGTTGCCTAAGGGGACACTGAAATCTGTGGATGACAGTACATAGGATATTATTATTGTGACTGAGAAAAATTTAATAAAACACAGCATACAGATGGGGGAAATTCAGGTTGCTGATGATGGAAGATTTTTCAGATAAGATGTTTCAAGTGTACACACATATGTACCTGAATAATTTATAGCTATTACTTAAATAAGAAAAGCAATAGAGAGAAAACTATTATTCTTTTTTACTTTATGATTCTGAAATCTTTTTTATAATTTATAACATTTCTAAAAGAAAATATTATTTTTTTTCAGATTTCTT
>PVJL010017718.1:0-17578 GCA_004026885.1 Lyroderma lyra
GTGTGTGTGTGCACGCGCGCGCGCCCTTTTGTTCTCAGATTTTTAGCACTGAACTATCTTGTTTTTAATTTTTATCAAATGTATGGGGGTGACATTGGTTAGTAAAATTACACCGGTTTCAGGTGCACACGTGTACAATAACACATCACCTAGGTGCTGCGCTGTGTGCTCACCGCCCAGAGTCAGTTCTTCCGTCACTGTGTATTTGACTCCTTTTCCCTCTTCTAATGCTCTCCCTTGCCCCTTACCTTCCGGTAACCACAAAACTCTTGTCTGTGTCTATGAGTTTTTGTCTGTCTGTCTGTCTTGTTTGCTTGTTGCTTTGAAAATGAACTATTGTCATTAGTATTAATTTGAAATGAAGGTCATATGCAGCCACACACAGAAGAGATCCATCCGTATTCCATAACTTAAGCAAAGGTTGTATAATTCATATTTCCTCAAGTAATTCCTTGAAGTTACTGACTGATCTAAGTGTGTGTGTGTGTGTGTGTGTGTGTGTGTGTGTGTGTGTGTTTTAATACTCATTGGCTAGTATTTTTCACCAGAAACATTGTGAAATTTATCATATCAAATTGCTCATGTTTCAGGGATAACAGGGCAGAGCAGTATTTAAAGCAAGGTGAATCTGAGTGTGAATCTTGCTGTGAGATACTAGGTGTGTAACCTTGGACAGGATGAGTGGTGTCAGGGCTCCTAGTGGGAGGTTTCAGGAAGCTACAGACGCTGTAACACACCACGGTTTAAAAAGAACAGTCTTCAGTGCTGCAGTCTGTGATGCGCAGATGCTACAGATCTCCTACAATGACAGGCTCAGAGGTACAGACAGAGCATGGATACTGAAATTGGAAGAATGGTACCAAGTCCAAGTTTTTGCCATTCCCTAGCTATGTGAGTTAAATTGTTAAAAGAAAAACAACATTAATTTATTATATTATCTGTAAAATGAAATTAGAGAAATTAATTGATAAACTGAGATTAAAGTGGAAACTATTTAGGAAAACATTTTACAGTATGCGTCAGAACAAAGGCATCTTGGCAAACATTATTTATAATAAACACTTTAAGCTAAAACGTAGTATCATCACACAAAAATCAGAACAGGGGCTCCGAAGACAACAGGGGGGATGCTGGGACATCTTGTGGTTCTGGAAATGTGAAAATGTGCTAAAAAGGGAAGGGGCTGTCACAAAGGGCACAAGAGCCAGCCAGAAAGTACTCCCAAGAGACACAACCGACTGGGCTGAGCACCAAGTAAGCAATGGTGGTACTGGATTAAAGACCATGGGAGAAAATTAATACCTATGAGTCCAAATGGATATAAATAAATAGAGAGAGTGCATTAGCTCTTAAAGAAGAATTCCAAATGCAGAAGCAATGATGGAATATAAATTACAGGTACAGTTTCATGCTAATGATGGCTACAGGCAAGACTTAATGATGGCTGATAAAATTAGTGAGCTAAAGTTTGCAGAGAAACAGGAAATTTGCATAGTCTCCATGTCTATCCCCCAAGATATTTATTAATTACAAAAGGGAAAACAGAAAATTTACAGTGAATAAACCCAGTTTATATTCCCTTCACCAAAGGCTAAGATTAGTATCACCAGGTGTAAGACATACTGACAGTGTGTAACCTTGTAAAATACTAAAGAGGACATGTCCCTTCTGCAGTGCTAGTCTTTAAAAAAGACAATCTCCATCTATTCATGAGAAATTATTAGGTAAACCTGAATTAAGGGACATTGTACAAAAATCATTATTCTGTACTCTTCAAAGAGGTCAAAGTTATGAAAGACAATGTACAACAAGCATCACAGCTTGAAGAAGAAAACTAAATGCAATTTCGAATCCTCAAACAGAAAAAGGATCTTAATAATGGGTGAGATCCAAATAAAGTCTTTAGTTGGGTTGATAATATTTGTGTGAATATTAATGTTCTAGTTTTTATATATCACTGTACATGAACATGTGAAGTGTTTACACTAATGGTAGTATCTGTAAATCTCAAATTATTTCAAAATTATAATTTAAAAATTCAACAGTCTTCATAGACTCCATCAATAATGTATTTTTAAAAATACCAATTTTAAAAATTGTCAGAATAGAAATATTCAAAATAGCAAATTACTAACAAAATCCTTGAAAATACATCTATCAGAGAACATTAAAGATCTACATAAAGAAGTATATAAAACCTCGGGGAAGGCATATAGGTCTCTCAATGAAGATAAATGCCATATTGCTATATATGAAGTTTCAAATTATATACAAAAGACTTTTACCTAAAATAATTCATAAATTCAATATAATCCTCATCAGAATCCTTACATGATCTGTTATGGAGTCTCTCATTCTGATTCTAAATAAACATATGCACAACATACAATTACTGAGTAATACATGATATTCCATATTATTCAGAAACTGTATATTGTGCACATATTAAAAATAATAAAGAACAAGAGAAGGCTTGCTTTATCAGATGCCCTATAGCTTCATAATCTATAAATCTATGGTAATTAAAACAATTTTTTATACACACACACACACACACACACACACACATATACTGGAGAAAAAAAGATATCTGAAACTTATATGGAAGAATGTAGAAACAGGGCAATACGCTCTAAGGTTAATGGCATGGGCACTACAGACTCAATGAAATTCTATAATTTTTCTATTATCAATAGTGTTACTCAATCTCTCTGTGCTTCAGCATTTTTGTCTGCAAAATGCTTATGTTAATATTCAACTTGTGTTGCTGTAATTATTAAATTATATAAATTATATAGAGAATGTAACAGATTTTTTTAAAGGAAAACACTCAAAAGGCTAGGTTATTATGATTTGCCATTCTTATTATTTCACAAAGATAGGATTTCAAAACCATGGACTAGGACTGCAGTTAGACCATTGTATTTCCTTTTAAAACAATGATGTATAAAGACCAAAAGTAACTTTCAAAAAATTTTAAGAAACTCTTAGGACTTGCAAAGAATTCATCCCCCTCCTGAGGACATGTAAAAGATTTTTATGTTAAAATACTTAAATCATAGTGTTTTTTCTTAAAGCTTCACAAAATATTGGCCATAAAGTATAAGAAAGGAAAGCTGACTTGGAAAAACCAGCAAGTGCCTTGTCTTGGTCCCACATAACTCAAGACTTAGAGGACTATGTATTTTTCTTCTTTCAAAAAGAAAAGAAAGAATGAAAAGAGAAAGGGGAAAAGAAGTGTTAACTTGTGAATGCTGCAAAAGTAGAGAGATTGGAACTATCACCTGAAACTGGACTTTGCATTCCCGCACAGAAACCACATTACATCCTGGTAGGAATGAGGCACGGTTCCACTGGGCTTGATTCAGCAAAGACAATCCATTAAAATAGCAATAGTTTGGATATGAGACCAAAAATACCGGCCACAAAAGAAAAATAGGCAAATGGCATTACAGTAAACTAAAAAACTTCCATATAGCCGAAGAAACAATCAACAAAGTGAAAAGGCAACCTACAGAATGGGAGAAATATTTGCAAATCGTGTATCTGATAAATGGTGAATATCCAAAATATATAAGGAATGCATACAACTCAATAGCAAATAATAATAATAATGAAAAGGATAGTGCTTTGGGGTAATTATCTGTCACGTCTTTGTTCGTTTCTAAATTTTTAATGACTTACAATTTTTATAAGCAGCACATAATGAGATTAAAAATGTACTGCTATATTTTCTAGTTATTAATAATAAAGCACAGTAACACTAAAAAAATAATCATCATCATAAAGCAATTAAAAAATGGGCAAAGGACTTGAATAGACATTCCTCGAAAGAAGACATGCAAATGGTCAACACGTGTGTGAACCAGTGCTAATTATCACTAATCGTCAGTTAAATGCAAATCAAAAATGCAGTGAGATGTTACTTCACACCTGTTAGGGTGGCTATTATCAAAGCATCAAAAGATATCGAGTGTTGATGAGTACGTGGAGAAAAGGGAAACCTTTGTACACTGTTGGCGAGAATATAAAATGTTACGGTCACTGTGGAAAACAGCACTGGGCTTCCTGCAAATATTAAATATAGGAGCATAATGATCCAGCAATCCCACTTCTGGGTGTGTACGAGGGCTGTGTGGAAAAAATACAGCATAAATGGCTCTATTTTTCCGTGTTACATGGCTGGACACTTTCTGGACAGCCCTCGTATACACCCTATAGACGTGAAAACAGCGTCTCGAAGAATTACCCTCAGCCCCAACCAAGTCCGTTTCAACGTTATTTACAATAGCCAAGCCACAGGAGCCGCAGAAATGTGCACTAGTGGATGAATGGATAAAGAAAATACAGGATTTACATCAAATGAATGATCAGTCAGGCTTGCAAGTGTGAGAACCCCACTATTCGTGACAACGTGCAGAACCCTGCAGAGCACTAAGCTAAAGGCAACGCGCCAGTCACAGAGGAACAACACTGCACAGTCCCACGTGCTCGAGGAACCCGAAACAGCCCGACTCCCAGGCGTGGAGGAAGGAAGGAGGTGGCGTCAGTGGAAGGTGGTGACATTTTAGTCATGCAAGATGAACAAGTCCTAGAGATCTTCTGCACAACACAAGGCCTGCAGTAGCAACCCTGCGTTGTACACTTAAAGATCCACTAAGAGGGCACAATACTTCCTACGTTACATGTTCTACAGAGCAACAGGAGAAACGTGGTCGTACAGGGTGTGTATGACATCATGGCGATGGCTTCGAGCTGTATACATATCTCCAAATTCATCAAGCTGTACACATTAAATACGAATGTCCTCGATATCTCAACAGACTGGTTTCTAAAAATTACCCATCAAGCAGAAACATCAACCAAGGAAATCCAAAGTGTAAGCTCTAATAAAAACTGTAAAACTTGACTTGTTAAGAACTCTGTGACAGCTTCACGTTTGTGGTGAAATTACTAATTATCACCTACAAAACTGAGCTGTAAGTAGATTAACTTCTAGTTAGACATGCACATTCTCATCAGGAAGAGACTACCCTAGTCGATGTGTGACCCCCGTCTCCCCGGGACTGCCAGGAGAAGGAGAACAGCCCTCATCTCCATGCAGACCGCTCTGCACTGCTCCTCCGAGTCTAGGGCAGCTGTCAGCGATCTGCTTAGTTACAAAGTATTGCGACTCACTCTGTCGGCAAATAAGACGAGTCCATTCTTTCATTCCCTCCTTCCTTCACTCATTTACTGAGAGCCCCTAGTTCTGTCACCATCTGATTTCTGTGGAGTAGGACGTTAAGTCCAGTCCAGGGACCCAGGACAGGAAGAGCAGAAGAGCTTGGGGGAGGTAAGGGAGAAACGAGAAGGCAAAGGCTGACGAGTACGGCAGGGTGCTGGGAAGTTTCCAGATTAATTTGTCTCCGCGTTAGTCTGGTGCAAAAGGCACTCAGGTCTGAGCCGCCCGCACTCTCCAGGGAGGCATGTTCCACGTGAGCAGAGCAATGAAAGAGCGCTGTCTGCTTGTTACGAGCCACAGCAGCCTTGCCTGGGGGACGAGGGGCTCACTGCAAAGTGCCAAGTCTCTCCACCAAGATTGCTCTCAAGGGGTTAGCCAAAAACCACAAAGGCTCCAGGGGTTCCAGCCAAGCACTTCGGATGCGCGATAGTGAGTACCACTCATTTCACAAGTCATAAAACACACAGACATTTCTTAATCATGGGTGTTTAATGCTTTGGAGAATTGAATTAAGGCCTTGTAAATTCTATTTAATGCCTGGAGATTATCTGAATTGACTCACGTCATTAGTCTGGAAAAGTCTTGCAAGATACTTTCATTCAAAATCATCAGGTGCCTTTGGTTACACTTTTTTTTCAACATGAGTGTTGTATCCAACTGTTACTCAGTTCACCTCTGTGAAGAGCCTTGTGCTGCATAATCTCACCTAATCCTCACACCAACAGCCTCAGGTAAGCGTGTGTGCCCCCATGTGACCGAGGAGGAGAGCGGGGCCACAGGTAAGTTAACTGCTTGAGACCTGATGGGTAGAAAGGACCGTCGTCGTGATGCAGAGGTGACCCCCAACCCCTTCACCCGTTTGTGGATTCAGTCAGTAGATGCTTTTGCGCTGGTCCCAAGTACCCGACCAACACTGCTCCAGGTGCCTGGGCCAATCAGTGAGTCACGCCGAGCCCTGCAAGGGAGGAGAGCCGGCAGATGCCCTTGAAACGCTAATACCATGAGGGGAGGCTGCTGTGGCGAAGAACAGGAGATGAAGCATGGAAGATACAAAGTGCTGGAAGGGGTGAAATTTATGTGAGGGGGACAACATCTAAACTCGTTGTTCAGGCAAGTATAACACGTGGACCAAGACACCTCTCAGATGAGTCTGCGTCTGAGCAGAGACCTGCAGGAAGGTCCGAAGTGAACGGCGTGTGTCTGGGCTCAGAGGGCGTCTGGCGGAGGGAACGGCACGCCAGCCGGGAGCAGTGGGCGTGCGGTGACACGGGAAACGACAGAGAGTGCGCAGAGAAGCCAGCGGCCAGGAAAACTGGTGCCCTGAGGGCACAGTGACAGCTCTGGGCGTCCCCGCGTGACTGGAAGCCACTGCTGGGTCTGGGCACAGGACGAGGGGCAGCACTTATTTCGAATAGCAGCGCCCTGTGGTTCTTCTCATGAGACTTCCGGCAGCAAGAGTGGGAGGAGGGCAGCCAAGTGCGGGTTCCAGCGACACGGAGGTGATCTCCGCACGCGCTGCTGAGACAGAGCGAAGAGGTTCTGCTGAGGGACTGACCGGGAGGGCAGAGAGGCAACGCTGACCCACGTTGTGTTGGCTCAACCCGTAACAGTGTGGTGCGGCTTATAAAGATGGGAGACACGATGGAACCACGTCCTGCGGTGAGGGGAAATCAGGCCGACTGTCAAGAGGGACGATGGCTGTATCACTGTAGGCAGCAGGAAAAGCCTCCGCGAACAAAAGGGAAAGAGCCTGGACTCCAGCTGAGTTCTCCGTACCGGAGGGAACCGCCTGCTGCCTGCGGCTGCGATGACAGCTTAGCTCCAGGGAATCCTCAGCAGATCGGGCGCCTGGTGGCCTCGGTGAGGGGGAACCTCCCCCCAACCCTGCCAGCCTGCACACGCACTTCGGTCATTGGGAAAGGTTAAAAGTGTCCGAAGGAAGTAGAGCACAGAGTGTGTGCCAGCACTTCCTTCAGGAACAAAGTAAGTTAAAATAAAATAAGAAGCTCCCTGAATCGGCCCGAGATCCTTCTGCTTAAATCCCATTAGGAAGGAAATAATCACATCGGTGCAGCCAGCAAGCGCTGTAGAAAAATACATACAAATTTTGCAAGTACAAGTGGGCGTGTGCGCAGCCACGAAGTCAGTTTTTGTAGAAGGGGAGAGCACCTGTCGGAGAAAAGGGGAAAGACAGTCGCACCTGCAGGAACCATTGCAGAGAGCAAAGCAGAACTGAGAGAGAACCTGTCAGTCTGTCATCTGTCTATCATCTCTCCAGCTAGCGAGCTAGAAAGCAGACAGAGCGGTGAGGCCACTTTTCCTAAGGGCATGCAGGGAAGCTATAGGTAGGATTTCACCCATTTCCATTTTCTCAAGTATTCTTTAAATCTGATCAATTCCATTACGTCAGCTGTTTTGATGTTTCAGGTGAACATATGTGATGCATTTACAGGGAGAAGCTAAGAATCCGGATGATTTCATACCACACAGGTATGGATCGGAGAAATGGTAGAAGAGGGCAGAAAGAGATGACGAATTTAGTATTTTCACGTTTGCAAGTGAAACCCCGAAAGTACCATGCATGATGCTTCAGTGTGTGCACGTGCACACACACACCTGCCTGTATCTGCCCTTAGCAGTCCTTCCCATCCCTTCCCTCTCCTTTCATTTCTTTTCCTTTCCTTTTCTGTTACATTTTTCCATTAAAATGCTGGACATATAGATCAACAAACAAACAGAAAGTCCCAAAACAGAGCTACACATACAATCGGTTCGTTTTCTGCAGAACTGCGAGGGCAATTCAATGGAGGAATGATCATCTCTCCAACAAAGGGCCCTGGAATAGATGAATACTCATGTACCAAATGCACAAATGAATATTCATACACCCAATGAATGGATCTCAATCCACATATCACACCTTACACAAAATTCACAATAGATCATAAACCTAAACATAAAACCTAAAACTATATGACTTTGAGAAGAAACAGTAGGAGAAAATACTGTTAACCACGCGTTGAAGATTTTAGAGATAGAACACAAAAGTGAGGTGCATAAAAGAAATACCAATACACTGAACTTTAGTGAAATTAAAAACAACTGCTCTTCAAAACACAGTTAAAAGAATAAAAAACAGGCCACACAATAGAAATAAATTTTGTAAATTATGTATCTGATAAAGGACTTGGATCTAGTATATAAAGAAGTCTGAAAACTCAATTATAAGGAAACAACATACAATTTTAAAAAGGAGCAAAATATATGAACACAAACTTCACCAAAGCAGATACGCGAAGGACAAGCAAGGACACTAGGAATGTTTAAGATCCTCAGAAAACTTGTGATTCGAAAACTGCAAATTAAAACCAGAATAAGCCGCCCACTCACGTTCATGAGGACGGCTCAGAGAATGAGGCCTCTGTCCGCACCCCTGGTGGGGACCAAGGCCAGCAGAACCCCTCACGCTTTACTCTGTGGGACGCACACACAGCGTGTGCTGGGACAGAGGGACCCCAGCCAGGGCTCCTCCGTCAGAACAGGTAAGCGACGGTTCGTCCACGCGGTGAGGTGGGGCATCCATCAGTACAGAACAGTGCGGTCACTCCCTAGACGCCTTAGGCGAGGGAACGAAGGCAGACGCAAAGGGACAGCGGGGTTCCGCTTACTGCCTTCCCTGTGACATCTTGCCAAAGGTGGCACTACAAGGGCAGAAGGCAGAGCCTGTTGGCGGGAGGCTGGGGGTGCGAGGATGGCCCCCAAAAGGGCGTGAGAGGAGCTGGGGGGCCAGTCGTGGGACTGGCCTGTGGGTGAGCTGCGGTCGTGGTCACACGTGCATCTGCCCTCGCCCAGAAAGGGCGACTTGGCCGCAGCAGAGAGCACAGCTGCAACACACGTGTGTGACGCCCCGGGTCCTGTGTCACCCCGAGGGGCCTAAGGGACGCCCAGATGCTGGTGCGACGTTGCTTCTGGGCGTGTCCGGGAGGCTGTGTCGGGGAGCGCTTCCATCAGGAATTGCAATAAATCCGGAATCGCTTCCATCAGGAACCGCGTAAACCTGGAAGCACTTCCATCAGGAATTGCAATAAATCCGGAATCGCTTCCATCAGGAACCGCGTAAACCCGGAAGCACTTCCATCAGGAACTGCAATAAATCCGGAATCGCTTCCATCAGGAACTGCAATAAATCCGGAAGCGCTTCCATCAGGAAGTGCAATAAATCCGGAAGCGCTTCCATCAGGAACTGCAATAAATCCGGAAGCGCTTCCATCAGGAACTGCAATAAATCCGGAAGCGCTTCCATCAGGAAGTGCAATAAATCCGGAAGCGCTTCCATCAGGAACTGCAATAAATCCGGAAGCGCTTCCATCAGGAACCGCGGTAAAACCCACGCTGTCCTGGGGGGGCACCCTCCCGTCCATTCGGGCGACCGAACAAGGAGGTTCAGGGGGCGTCAGTGCCCTCTCCCGCCCCTCCCAGGCGTGGACAGCACCCCTCCCGCCCTCTGCTCTGCGGCCTCCGGACCCGGAAACCCGTGCTGACCCCCCGGCTCGCCAGCCCCCGGCCTCCTGGTGCGCGGGCGCCTCTCTGTCCCCCCGTCGCGGACACGCGGTCCCCACCCCTGTGACCCCGCAGCAGGGCCGACGTGGGCTCGTCGCGCCGCACACCCCTCCCCTAGCCAGGGCGACGCAAGCGCCTCTGCACGAACACGGCGCGTGGGGCCCCGCGGTGCGATGACCCGGCCGGGGACACGCGAGGACAAGGACGAGCAGCGACTTACACGCACGCGGCCTCGCTCCGGACGCGGAGCCGCACGACGGCGCCCGGGGGTCCCCGCAGCCCCAGCCCCGTCCGGGGGGCCCGTCCCCGCACGAAGGCGGGAGGGCGGGGGGCGCGAAAACAACGAGATGGCCGCCGCCTGGGGACGCGCGTCACGGCTGCGTCACGGCTACGTCACGGCTACGTCACGCACGTCACGGCACGTCACCGCCACACCATGGTTACGTCATGGTTGTGCCACTTTTACGCCACGGTAACGTCACTGCTACATCACAGCTACAGCAGGGCAACATCACGGCACGGCACGGTTACATCATGGCAGCGTCATGGTCACGTCACAGCTGCGTCACGGCTACACCACAATGACGTCACAGCAATGTCACGGCCGGGTCATCCGCGCCGCGGGGCCCCACGCGCCGTGTTTGTGCAGAGGCGCTCGCGTCCCCCTGGCGAGGGGAGGGGTGTGCGGAGCGACGTCACGGTTGGTCGCAGGTGCGCGTCATGCAGGTGGAATTATGGCGGGAGAGCCTGAGCCGTCCCTGTCCGCGCAGTCCCACAGCTGGTCAAAGCTCAAGGACCCACGTGGGATAAATAGCCAAAGCTTTTCAGTTCCAGGTGGCGAAAACCGTAGTATGCCAGTTCAACTCGGATAGCCAAGTGATAAAACTAAATTGATTATAGTTTTGATGCATGATAGCTAATCTATACGCATGTAAACATTTTTTGAGTTATCTTTCTTCAGACATAACTGACATGTTGAACGCCTTGCTGTACACCCAAAACTTACACACTAGAACATTACGTAAGCTTAAGGTGTGCAACACGTTTGATCCAATCGTACACTGCCATGTGACGACCTCGGTAGCACTAACCAACACCTCTCACTACATGACTGTCATTTCCTTTTCGGGATGTGAACAATTAAGACCTCTTTGTAGCAACTCGGCTGTTCATAGGACAGTACTACTGTCTGTACTCGTTAGGCAGTGCATTAAATACCAGGATTGATTTACCCACGAGTTTCAAACTTGTTCCCGGCACACCCCTCGTTTCCCTATCCCCCGGCCTCTACCGTCCTATTCTGTTTGCACCAGTTCAGAGTTGTAGGTTATCCACATCAGTAATTGCACAACATCTGTCTTTCTCTTACCCCACGCAGCGTGTCCTTAGAGCAGGATTTCTTCGTTCTCATGCTTGGATAGTATTTCCTCGTGTACACGTGCCGCAACTACCGTAGCCATCCACTCCTTTACAGTCTTAGGGTGCTCCCTGTCTTCACTGCTGGGAGCACTGCTGTGACACGTGGGGGTGCGTGCCTCTCTTATTGATGTTGTCATTTGCTGTAGATACACACCCACACGTGCAATTGCTGGGTGATACTGTGGTTTGCTTCTAATTTTTTGAAGAGCCTCTGCACTGTTTTCCATAGTGACCGAACCAATTTACATTCTCATGTGGGGACACCAATGACTTCCCCAAGGCTGTTCCTCACGGGAAAGCCTGAGGGACGCACCAGCACGGTGTCCTGCAGACGTTGTCCACAGCAACAACAGGTCGGAGATGGGCAACAAAAAGGCATTCTCGGGGTGCTGCAGCTGGGACCCCCGCAGCCCACACCCTTCTGCCTCCCGGACGTCAAAATACCTGCAGCCCAAGTATGCAGTTTACCCCTCTCCTGCCTTCCACCTGTCCTGCACCCACTCGGCCACTGGGCCCCATCCCAGCCCCTGCAGTGAGCTGCCTCTGAGCTGTGACTCACGCGGGGTGGTTGGGAGGGGGAGGTGTCAAGAAGGATTGCAGTTTGCCTGACAGGTAGCATAAACCAGACACCTCGCTGATGAATCTGAGCCGAGGGGCCTCTGGCACCCGGGCAACACAGGTGTGTCTTATCTCAGGCTTGTCCTTCTGGGAGCTCCCGAGATCCTGTGAGATCTGGCTTCCTCTGGGAAGAGTGGTTGTGACAGCAGCTTCCTGGGCCTCACTCGGCCATCCTCTGAGCTGCCCTGACGTTTCCTGCACCTCCACGTGAACCTGCACTTGGACTCCCCGACACACACACACACACACACACACACACACACACACCTGAAGCCACCAGGTGCACCCTGCTCGCTCCAGTCTAGCTTGGCTTCCCTTGCTGGTGGCAGGGACTTCACCCACCTGGACCCAGTCATTAAAAAAATAATAAAATAAAATAAGAGAAACACAGTAACATGCAATAAGTCCCATTTTTTTTTAAAAAAAGCTATTGCCCCCATTTTTTTTTAAAGCTAGAAACAACCTTTTGAATACCCTCGCTATAGCCATTCAGCAGCTGATGAACATTTAGGTTGTTTTCATGTCCTGACTAGTACATGAATTAATGCGACAACAAACGTGGGGTGAAGATATCATTTTATAAGTTAGGGTTTTGTTTCTTATTGATCCACACCCAGAAGTAAGAACGCTGGATCATTTGGGAGCTCTCGTTTTAATTTTTTGAAGAGCGTTCACGCTATTTTTCATCGTGGCTGCATCAACTTGCGTTCCTACACGGGGTCCTTGCGCTCCACAGCCTAGCCAGCACTTAGTTCTTGTTTTTTTAACTTTGTTTTGTTTTTACAACAGCCGTTCTACCAGGTGTGAGGTGATATCTGATGGGGGTTTTCATTTGAATTTCCCTAATGGTTAGTGATGTTGAGCATCTTTTCATGTACCTGTTGGCTATTTGTGTGTCTTTTGTAAGAAAATGTCTATTCAGATCCTCTGCCCTGTTTTTAATGGGGTTCTTTGGGTTTTTGCCGCTGAGTTTTTATATAGTTTGGAAATTAACTCCTTATCAGATACATGATTTGCAAATAATTTTTTCCATTCAGTGGGTCGTCTTTTCTGTTCTGTTTCTTTTGCTCTGCAGAAAATGTTTAGTTGGATGAAGACCCACTTGTTCATTTTTACTTTTGTTGCTTTTGCTTTTGGTGGGAAATCCATAAAATTATTGCCAAGACTGGTATTAAGAAGCTAACAGCCTATGTTTTCTTATAAGAGTTTTAGTGGTGTCAGGTCCTATATTAGCATTTAATCTTTTTTGAGTTGATTTTTGGGTGTGGCGTAACTTTACGTGTGGCTGTCCAGTTTTCCCAGCACCATTTATGGAAGGGTCTGTCCTTTCCCCGTTGTATATAATGTGGGCCGTGGGCTTATCCCGTACGGCCCTTACTATGTTGAGGTTCATGTCCTCTACACCCACTTTGTTGAGAGCTTTTATCATGCACGGCTGCGGAATTTTGTCAAATGATTTCTCTGCATCTATTGAGATGGTAATTTGATTTTTTTTCTCTTCATTTTGTTAACGTGGCTTATCACACTGATTGGTTTATGATGTCTTCTATTTTGGTGGAGGGAGAGTTTGAGGACTATTGGTATTAATTCTTTTTGGATGTTTGGTGGAATTCACCAGTGAAGCTATCAGGACTTGGACTTTTTTTTTTGTTGGGAGGTTTTTGATTACTGGTTCAACCTCCTTACTAGTAATTGGTCTGTTTAGATTTTCTATTTCTTCATGATTCAGTCTTGGTAGGGTGTATGTTTCCAGGAATTTATCCATTTCTTCTAGGATGTCAAATTTCTTGGTGTATAATTGTTCCTAGTAGTATCTTCTTATTGTTTGTATTTCTATGGAATCAGTTGTAGCCTTCCCATCAAGTGGAAAAACTCTCAGTAAATATATATATATACATACATATATTTAATTGGATATACAAATACAAGCATATATTTAAATATGCATTTAGCATGCACATCTACATATATCAATAGGTGTTTGAATACATGGCTACAAAATGTGTACAAGTACAATAATTACAATGATTACCTCTGTGATACTATTTCTGTATTATTTTTTCTTTTGATTTATCTGTGTTTATTTTCTGTAATAAACAGGAATAGCTACTTGTGCAAAACTATTTATTTAAAAATTTCAATCACGATCCATTATTTTGATTTCAGGTCCTGCTACTGCAGTGTGACCCAAGTTTTAAAAACACTGCTCTACTCCAACCTCCCATCTATTACATAATCCCTTTTCATACAGTCCAACTCAGCAGATACTCAGCATTTGCAATGCCTCCAAGGACAGAGAGCTGGCCACCTCTCTGCCATTCAATTTCAGTTTTCCTTAATGGTTAGATAGTTCTTCCTTATTGAGAACCAAACTGTTCTCTCTCCCTTTATCCACTGGTGCTGATTCAATTTTCTGATGCCCCAGATAACAAAACTCATCTTTCTCCTGGAAAGAAATCCTTCTCTCTTTAAAACATAGCTAATATCTTCCCCTATTCCTTTTTTTTCACAGGTTAAATATCCCCAGGTCCAGTCTATTTGCTCCTCCTGCCTGGGCAAAACTACTTACACTTGCAGGAAGCCCTGGTGACAATGTCCTACATTCTAATGGATTTAGAAGATTAAATGTTCCACGTGGTACTCATGACCCAAACCAAAGTGACAATAAATAGAATAGTGTGTTTGGGTTGGACGGAGACCCAACGATATGACATGAAATTTAAAATGGGCAGAAGAAGTATTTCTTGAGACTCACTGTCAAGATTCACAATTTCCTAAAAAGTGTAAATCTTGTTTTTCATTTATTTGCTCACTTACATCAATCTAATCCTTACTCATATTGTTTTGCACTGTTTAAAAATAGATCCCTAGTGCTTACAGATCCCTGAAACACCATTGATTCTTATTAGTGCTTTTTACAAAACTGGAATCTAAAATTTAATTCTGTCCTCTTGATCGGTATTTCCCTTCGTCATGCTGGCCTCGTTCAGCAGGGCAAAACTCATGGTATGTCTAAAGAAAAGTCTACATAAGTGATTTTTATTTACATTATATTTTATGTTGCCATTAGCCATGTTTGGTTTCAGGTAATATATTCCAGATCCGCTTTCACGTACACTTCCCTGACCACCGCGTGTCAAAAAGGGAATATAAAAATGACCTGGGAATACTGAATTCCGTGGACTTCACGGCGTTCGTGGCAGGGATTATTAACGTAACCTTAACGTGAACTTGTATCTGTGCTCATATTCTGCGTGGGGCAGCGGTCGGAGCTAGGGTAGAGAATTTGTCTCGCACCATTTAGATAAGAATGGAAGAGCTAGAACTTTCAGGGACCCAGACACCCCTGCCCCAGCCCACTGTGTCATTTCCCTGCCCAGAATCTCAGGAAGAGTAACTTGCCTAAAGTCTCACACCTAGATGATACCAGGGCTCAAGTCCCTTGCAATCGAGTCTGACCTCTGAACTTGGATAACAACGTTATCCCATGACAACGGCGTTCATGTGTCCCCTCCCGGGGGGCACACATTTGTAGGACGGGGCTTATTCTCCGTTACTCCCGTAGCGTGCCCCGGACTGTCCCTCACGTAACGGGTTGTGGGTTAATACCAGGGACTGTCAGCTCGTTTCACCTTTGTCATGTCAGAGCCACGATGCACTGTTGAATCGATGCGTGTGTGTAGTTTCACAGGGGGGTGAATTCGCATAGATTCGACACCTGTTTTCTCGCTGTGAAACCAGGTTCCTATTCAGGCTCTGAGACAGCGGAGGCACTAAGGCTGTCTGCGCTGGTGCGTCCCAGGGCCTGACCCTGCCTCGTGCCCGGCGTGCGCGTGGCACGGCTCTGCACAGCAGCGTCTCTCACGGGTAGACGGGGCCAAGCACTGTGCTCTTCGGGTATAGGTACCAACCAGTGTGATTGTGCGTGTTAAAATACATTAAAATACACCTTGGAGGTTGAAAAGAATGCAGTAAAATAAGGAAGGAATACAAAATGGACAGGGATAGGAAAGAATGGAAGAAGAGACCAGCAAGGCGAGGAGGACCATTACCCACACTCCACCCCGGGTTTGCTGGGGCGGCCTGACTCTCAGTGGCACGCACGTGCGGGCAGCACGGAGAACTGATGGTGAGTGCTGGCCCTTCTGGTCGGCTGGACACCTGCCCTGGCGCTCGCTGGCGAGGACTTGCTGGAACACACGTGAGCCCCGTGAGACCCCTGAGCCCCGTGAACCCCATGAGCCCCCTGAGCCCCATAAGCCCCCTTGAGCCCCCTGAGCCCCGTGAGCCCCGTGAGCCCCCTGAGCCCCGTAAGCCCCCTGAGCCCCATGAGCCCCGTGAGCCAACGGAAGCATCCTGGGCTGCGGGAGGTGCCCGGGTCCCACGGGTGACAAATGACTTAACGCACTACGACGTGAGGTGCTGAGTTCAGGGACACACCCGTCACTGTCGGAGGGGCACAGTTTGCGGTAGCTCTCAGCTTGTTAAGGTCCCGGTTCTGCCTGAGGCCCACAGATGAGGGCCCTGTTGTCTACAGATTAAAAAAAAGATTCTTTCTGTTTTCAAACAAAGGCTCAAACACGCCACGCCCTATCCGAATCCTTTTTTTTTTTTTTTTTAATCTTTGTTCTGTGAAAAAGGCCCAGGAAGGCCAGACAGGTTCTGTGACACACACAGGTCACTGCAAGTCGTCATGAGCAGGAACGATTAGTCGGAGAGACGGTTGCACAAGCCTCAAAGCTGAAGCTCGGCACGAAACGTTCCCACGCGTGACCACTCGTGTACTAACTCTGGAACTTTCCTGTTGTAAAATAATATAAATATTAATGTTATAGATATTTGGGGGCTATTTTCTTCCCTTGCCCATCGTTAGTTCATTTAGCAAATCATTCTCTAGGCTCCTGTTTGTGGAAGCGTGATTTTTGCCATCTGTCATGGGAACGTGCACGCGGTGATGTGTAATTGTGGGCCCACGGTATCGCTATCGTGGGGAGCACCCTAATAGGTGCTTGTAAACTTATTCGAGAAATGCTCTATTATTAAAACCAAATAGATGTAAAATTATCACGTCCATCCTTCCTCTACCATAAAATTTCTGTTTTATTTTGTTTTCTGTTCAGTTTATTTTAGAAATACCTAGATAGGAGAGAGACAGGGAACCACGATTCTAAATTTTCATGCGTTGTGACACGCCAGTGTTTACATTCAATTGGCTGCTAGTGTCCCTTTTTTCCTTTAATTGAAGCTAAAGCATGTTCAGAGCGATCGAGTAACTTGCCCTAGAACACAGAAGTGATCAAATTATTGATCTGAGGTTTAAACTCAGATACATCCAAAACCAAAATTGACTTCCCCGCCATTCAGAAATAAGCTCCCTTCCTTACTGGATTAGAGGAATCTCTTTGGGTCTTAATTAACAGAAAACCGGCTTGAGCTGAGTGAAGTAAATACTGAGAATTACTGGAAACACGATGACTTTTATAACCGCAGACTATCGGGTGACATAATGGGCCTGTGGCGTAAATACTTACAGGGGTCTCGTTCCTTGTCCATCATTTCTGCAGGCCAT
This sequence comes from Lyroderma lyra, assembly GCA_004026885.1. Classification (NCBI taxonomy): domain Eukaryota; kingdom Metazoa; phylum Chordata; class Mammalia; order Chiroptera; family Megadermatidae; genus Lyroderma; species Lyroderma lyra. The sequence goes on from PVJL010017718.1 coordinate 17,391, forward strand.
CTAAATGTCATACGACGCTTTCTTACAAATGGTAAGGAAAATGGAAAAAAAACTTATTAAGCCCATCCTTAGGCTTCAACATTAGAGAAGATAATATTTCTAGTTTAGTTCAAGTCTGAGAAATCCTGGGGCAGATAAGAGGGGTGGTCAAGAAATTCACAGAATGAAGGAAAGGAAGGGTAAAAAAA
>PVJL010017719.1:0-17638 GCA_004026885.1 Lyroderma lyra
CTGTCCACACCGCCCTGGGTCTCCGTGTCCCTGCTGTCCACACCGCCCTGGGTCTCCGTGTCCCTGCTGTCCACACCGCCCTGGGTCTCAGGTGTGAGTCTGATGATTGCACACGGACGTTCAGTGAAGGAAGCTGGCTCTCTGTGACCATCCACACTACGCTGTGACAGTCACTTCACACCCTGAGTGTAACAGTGTCCCATGATGACATCTGTGGGCCGCGGTGATTCCCTGTGCCACCGTGATGCGTGGTGACAGCCCCACACGGCGCAGGGCAGGGAGGAAGGCCGGTGGCCACCGCGTCCGGGCTGCTGGCGAAGCGCCCGCCGAGGAGAAGGTGGGTCCAGCTCGGACGTGGGCGCCGGAGGGTCAGCATCCTCACCTCCAAACGTTCCCACGGCGTGTGGGACGGCGGCTCCCCCGCGGCCACCACAGCACCACGTGCCCCGCGTGCCGACGGAGTCTGGGGCGTGCGCCAGTGCAGGGTGCCTCCGGGCCCCCCGCTTCGCCCACAGGTTTCCGGTTTGTTTCTCTAAAATGCAGCGACGACCGACAGGCGAGAGCGAAGCCGCCCGCGTGCTCACAGGCCGGTTTCAGTCCCCTCCGCAGTGCAGCCACGGTCACACGCAGGTTTGGGACAGATGCGCCGCTCTTGGTCACACAGATAGGCCATGTGGCAGCAGTGACCGGTGCCTCGGCCACCGGGGCCTCACGGGGGTATGACGCTGGCCGGCTGTGTGGACGGTGGCCAGAGTGACACACACGTCTTCGCAGACAGGAGAGCACGCTCTGAGGTGAGCAGTGGTCAGTCCAGGTCACACACAGGGGCATTCACAAGGCTGCCCCACAGCATCCCCACAGCATCCCCACAGTGTCCCCACAGCGTCCCCACAGCGTCCCCACAGCATCCCCACAGCGTCCCCACAGCGTCCCCACAGCGTCCCCACAGCATCCCCACAGCGTCCCCACAGCGTCCCCACAGCATCCCCACAGAGTCCCCACAGTGGCCTGGAGTGCCCCACAGCCCCCTGCAGCCCCCACAGACCTCCAGAGACCCTCACAGACCCCCATAGCTGCACACAGATGCCCACAGACCCCCACAGATGCCTGCAGCCCCCACAGACTCCCACAGATGCCCGCAGCCCCTGCTCTGGCTGGAGGGACAAAAGCATGAGACTCCGGCGGGAAGTCAGGCCCTCACACGAGGGAGCCAGCAGCTGGGCCCCTTCACCCTGTCACCTCTCTGACCTTGGTGCATTGGGACAGTGGCATCACTGGGCTCCAGGGGCGGGGGTGCTTATATTCTGGGGGTGTAGTCTGGGGGTGCATGTAGATTGGGGAGCAGGGAGGCTGGGGTGCAGCGCTCAGCATCCAGATGTGGAAGGTGCCCAGTGACATGAGATGCGGCTGCACGGCGCTGGCACGCACCCGTCATGGCAGTGATTCTAGACTCCTGAGCATTTATGCACCAGACGCCGTACTAAGTACTTCGAATACATAAACTGATTGACTGCAATCCTCGTGACAACTCTGAGGGCACTACTGTCACCCCCAACCACGGAGGTACACACCGAGGCCCAGGAGTCACGGCACCTGCCCAAGGCCATACAGCAGCGACCCACCCAGAGGACGTGGGCCCTGGACCCCCGTGGCCCCAGGCCAGGCCTCTCCCCGCCGTGTCCCCACGAACTGCGGCCGTGAACCTGGCTGCTGTCACCTCACTCTGTGCTTGTTCTGGTCCCACAGGTCATAACAGTTTGCCTGATCCCAATGTCTATTTTTTCACTACCCCAACACTCGGAAGCATTTCCAAGAGTGCTGCGTATGACTGGTGCATGCACACACACGCGCACGCATGCACACATGCACACATGCACGCACACACGCACACACACGCGTCATGTGTATTTCTGGCTTGCTGGACATAAAAGGTGCCTCCCCAGGTAACACAAGAACTATCACCACCGAAATGCCATCACATTGCTTTTAAGGCCGCTAATCGCTCCTGCCGCCTGGGTATCCACTTGCAAGGACTTCCCTGGCGTGGACCACACGCGCACACACGCCCCGGCTCCAGCCGGCCTACGCCTGGGTCGGCGCTGACACAGACGAGGTGTTAGGACGCTTCTTGTTTCACATATTTTCATTCTTGCGACAACAGTCCTCTGGCCCGACGCCACTGCAGGTGGGTGAAGGACGGAGCAGCACAGACTTGACTCAGAGAGAAATGAGAATATGTACGGGGACACTGAGGCTGACACCTGGGGGTCGGGCATCCAGACTCAGCTGCAGAGCAAGCAGCACAAGAAGCTGTCTCAGGTGAAACCACGTGCACACGTGCACACGCACACATACGCACCACGCACACATGTGCACACACATACGCATGCACCACGCACACACATACACACATGCACCCACACGCGCGCACACACACATATGCATGCACCCACGCACCTGTGTGTACACACACACACACATGCATACACATGTGTGCGCGCACACATATGCAATGCACATGCACACACAAACTCACATGAACGCGCATGCATATGTGAACGGTACCCATGCATGCTCACACAAGAACTCTCACACATGCACACGTGTGTGCACACCTATGAACACTACGGGTACCCTGTTTCCACAAGACAGGTCCCAGCCCACAGGCAGCACCCAGTGGACATCTCCCACGATGGCTCCCGGTCCCCGTGTGACCCCAGCCCACACACGCACACTAAGAGGGGCCCTGCTCACTGTCACGTGCAGGTGTGCTTTGGCTTCCGTGACTGAACCTGTGATTACATGTTTGTCTGGTGTGTCTCCTGTTAAAAGACTGACCCCATGACCTCACAGGCCACTGCTGCTCACTTGGGCACAGTTCCAGGACAGAACATCAGCCCCTCCCTACGGACGCCCAGTCCCAAGCCCTGGAACCCATGCCTGCATCACCTTATGTGACAAGGGGGGCTGCAGACCAGCTGACTGAGACACAGAGAGCCAGGGTGACAGCATGGGTGGCCAGGGCGGCTGGGAGCAGCCCAGGAGCTGACACCGACGTCCCCTGAGGCCCCAGGAGGATCCAGCCTGCCCACACCTGGAATTCACCCCTGAGACCTCCACTGGGATTCTGTCCTAGAGATGGTAAGGGACACTGAGTTTGTGATGACTTGTGACAGTGAGCGCTCACAAATTCAGCTCCCACTGAGAATTTCAGAATCTACCCAAGAGTCATAAAGGAGGGTTCCTACACGGAAGGCTGTGACCAAGGGGTGTCCCCAGGTCACCGCAGTCTCCTCCCTTGATGGCTCTCCCTCTGATGTGGTGCGGGGTCCCGCCCGGAGGTGGCGCGACAGTGTCCGGGTGGTCCCACCTGCGGAGGAAACTGGCTCTGGGCGAGGCCCCCACAGGGCGGCAGCAGCAGAACGGGGTGAAGACGGTGGGGTTCGCCCACTCTGCCCGCTGAGGAGGACCCACCCTCCTCCCCAGCCTCAGTCCCGCTCACCGGAGGACGGGAGCGGTCACTGAGGACATCCCGTACCGCGTGGCCACAGCCACCCTCCTGGGAGGCAGCACAGGACGCAGGTGCCCGGCCCCTTCTCACGGTCAGCTGCTGCAGGACCCTCGGCGGCTGGGGTCCCGCTGAGCCCTGCCCGGCACTTGGCAGGCGCGTGCTTGCACACGCACCCTCGTACACGTGGGCGCCTGCCCCACCCGTCCTGACCACGGGGGTGGGGCGGGGGCGTGCTCAGGCCTCGGGGACGCGCAGCCCGGAGGTGCCCGCGCAAACCCAGCTCGGAGCCTGCAGCCTCAGTGCCACCAGCGAGGGCCTCCGCGCCCCACCCGCCTCACCCCGCGCCCCGTCCCCGCACCCCTTCCCCCACACCTTTACTTCTCAGGACAATGTGGGCGGCTAACGGCTCCCGTTTTGCAGGGGAAGAAACTGAGCTTGACAGACAGGAGGTGACCGGGTGACGGTCACAGACACGAGGTGACCAGAAGAAGGTCACGCAGGATGATGCCCACCTCAGGCACACAAGGGCCTCCACAGGGCGGCCAGAAGGAGGTCCAGGACCAGTTGGGCCACCACCCCTCAGAGGTGGCCTTGTGGCAGTCACCACCATGGACACAGGTGGCCAGCAGGGGCTCTGCCGCATCCGGCTGGCACTGCAGAGCCCCGGGCCCTGGGGCGGCCAGTGGCCAGGCTGGCGGACACAGCATCTCCGAGGTGGGGCAGTCTCCACAGAGCTGGAATCCTCTGGAAGGGCCAGTGGGCATCTCGTGGGGCCCCCATCGCTCTCAGGCTGAGTGACCACCGGAGGTGCTCCACCGAGCTCTTGTTGGGGTGTCTGTTCCCCGAGGGGCCACTGTCTGCACACACGGTGGCACGTCCTGGTGGCTGACCCGTTGCACAGGTAACAAACTGGCTCCGGGCAGCACGAAGACGAAGGTGGACGCAGCGTCCACGGGCTGCCCTGAGCTCAGACCCTCAGCTACTGCCCAGAAATGGGGCTCCCACAGACACTCGGGGTCATTGCGAGCAGAGCACCTCAGCTGCTGCGGTCACAGTCACGGTCGAGAGAGCCGCGGGTGCGGGATTCCTGCGGGGGAGGGGGCGCAGCGGAGGCACGGGGATCCCCAGGACAGGGGCCTGCAGCGCGGGCCCCGCCCCCGCCCCGCCCCGCCCCGCCCCACCCAGTCCCGCCGCCCCGCCCCCCGCCCCGCCCCCGCCCGTCCGTTCACCGGCTGGGGTGCAGGGACGGCAGGACACGGCCCCTCTCCTGCCTTCTCCGTCTCTGTCACTAATCACCGACCGGGTGCGGGAGACCCGCTTCGTTCCCGGAAGGACAGGGAGGGTCTGGCCTCCTCGCCTCCGCCCCTAACCTCCTGCCACGCCGCGACGCCACCAGGAAGGTGGCCGGGTGCGCTGCCCACCCCTCCTGCAAGTCACCCAGCACTCGTGTCCAAACACGCAGCTCCTGCTCCGTGGGCCAAGCCTGTGTGCTCATGGCTGTCACCTCAGACCCTCCCCCAGGGGTCGCCTCCATGTCCGCATGCTGGCCGCGAGTGCTAGCCACTCGGGGACACGTGGCAGGTGTCCAGCGGCCACTTAGAAGCACCCGGATGGCCAGCAGGCATTCCCTCCTCATCTCAGTCCAGGACCGGGGGACTGGGAGCCTCCCAGCAGCATTCCCGGGCTCTAAAAATAACGTCTGCAGGGGCGGCGGGTGGGGGTGGGGCGGGGCGGGCGGCAGGACGTCCCGGGACGTCCCCCCCAGACAGCGGCCTGGGCGCGGCGGGCGCAGGAGCTGCAGCTGCAGAGCTGAGTGTTAATTATCTGTAGGACACGGGGGCAGGAGGAGGGGGCCGGGAAGCAGCCCGGGCTGGGGGGACGAGGAGGGCGGTCGCTGAGGGGGCGGCAGAAATGCAGACGCGCCGGGAGCGTGTCCCCTTCTGTAAGCGGGGACGGCAGAGCCGTGGGGGCGGCCGAGATAACGGGGGACGCTTCGCCTCCGGATGCCGACAAGCCCCCACAGGCCGGTGCTTGAGGGGTCCTGGCCAACTGGCAGCGCTCAGCTCACAGCCCTCAGCGGTGGGCACGGGCTGAGGGGTCCCCCAACCTCTGCAGAGACCGCGCCTCTTCCCATAGGAGCCCCGGGGTCAACGGTCAGAAGACCAGCCTGGCCAGCACCCGGCGTTGGGAGGTGCCTGCTCCATGCCCAGTGGTGTCCCCTTGTCTCCTGCATCCCACTGCCTCCTGCCTGTCCTGCTAGGCCAGCCTGCCCCTTGAGCACCAGGCCTGGGGGCACCCCAAGTGTGTGCGTGGCCACTGCTGGAGCCTGCCAGTCCCTGAAACCGCCTTTGGGACGTCAGGTGCTTGGAGCTTCTGGGGCCAGGGGTCCCGAGAGCTGAGTCCTGGAGACACAGGGCCAGGACCCGGGGACACGCAGCCCCCTGCTGCCCAGCCCTGCGCTCCCAGAGCGAGTCTCAGGGAGGACATGGGCGGGTGGGGCGGCGCTCAGCCCGCCTAGGAAGGGAAGGTCAGGGGAGTTCTAAACTATCTCTCTGCACCCCAAGTGCTCAGAAGTACGAGTGTTCAGGCAATTGTACATGTTACTGCTCAAAACGGGAAAAGGGGGTGTCCTGTGTCCCTCAGCTTTTCGCCCTGCGTGTCCCCTCACTGCACCCGGCCTCCGGAAAGGAGGACAGCTGCATTTCTCAGACGCACGGATCCTAAAGCCCCACGGAAATGGGGTGCAGGAAGCTCCCTTTGGGAAACGTGCTAAGTTCTGTGGCCCCCACGCACCCTGGAGACAGAGCCCCCACGGTCAAGGGTGTTCGGGGATCCCGCTTGCAGGCTTTTGGTGACGTGTTTTAATTGGCCGAGGTCCACGCAAGGGAGTGGGGTCCCGTCTCCTCCTCGTAGACCAGGGTGCCGCGGGTGCAGGCAGGAGGCGCCCCACCTCCGCGCAGCTCTCTCGGGAGCGATTGCAGCGCACGTGGGAAGGCGGCGGGCAGGGGCCGCGGGGCGGGCCACGGAGCCGTGGGGAGGGGCCGAGGAGCGGGTCACAGAGCCGTGGGGAGGGGCCGAGGAGTGGGCCACGGAGCTGTGGGGAGGGGCCACGGGGTGGGCCCTGGAACCGGCCACGGAGCCCGCGGATTCGGCACAGCCCACGCAGGCCCGCGCGCACCTGCGCTCACAGGGGACGGGCCCAGCCCACTCGCTGTGCGTAGAGAAGCACCTCCCCCACGCGGACCCTGCGTGGAGGCGTCACCCGCCCTGCTTCGTCGCTGCTCCTTCCGACACGTGCACCCGGAGATTTTCAGGTTTTCCCCCAAAAAAGCAAAGTGCCTATTTTTTTTATGTTTCTCCCGCGGGAAGACAGTTGGAGGTGGGACACGGAAGCGCAACTGCGCACGCGTAGAGCGGCCTGGAGAAGGTCGGGATCCCCGGGAACCCCCCCTGCCCTCGTGCGCCCCCCCACGCCGTGTGCAGAGAATCGGCCGCTCGCGGGACCACGTGAGAGCGTGGGAGGTGCCCACACGGTCAGCTTCCTGCGCACCGTCCCGGGGGCGGGGTCACCTCCGCGGGGCTCCCCCAGGGCCGCTTCTGCAGACCCGGAGCACTTGTCCCCCGACCCGCCCCTGGGGGGCGACATCGAGGACAAGACGAGACTGTTGTCCTCGCGCGTCTGGTGACTCTCGCTCTCCTGTCACGTATTCACGCGTGGACACACGCACCCCCTCCCCGAGACGAGGCGTGGGGCGCAGGCTTTTCTGAGGCCCCGAGTCGTGTGCGAGTCCTTAGCCATCGGGCCGGTGCCCGAGTGGTGGCCGCGGAGCTGAGAGCGTGGCCGTGGTGGGCGTGGTTGAGGATGTGGGGCGTGATTGTGGACTGGGGGCGTGGCCATGGAGCTGGGGCGTGGCCATGGAGCTGGGGGCGTGGCCGTGGCAGGCGTGGCCGAGGATGTGGGCGTGGTTGTGGGCTGGGGGCGTGGCCATGGACGTGGGTATCAGGTTCGAGGCCCAGGAAACGTCATCTTGGTGACATGGAAGCAAGTGTCCAGCCCCCCGTTTGGCCCCGCCGCCTTGGGGATGCTTCAGGAATGCGTGTGGCTTCACAGGGAGTGTCTGCGCAGAGGCTCGCCTCCTCTGAAGCTCAGAACCTGGGACTGCGGAGTCCCCGCCGCACGCCCTGCGCTTCCGCTCCGCCTGGCTTCTCCGTTTCCATTTCAGCTGGAAGCGGAAGCGCTGGGCCCACGTCAGCCCTGGGACAGCCACGCTGAGCACGTCCCTCTGGGGCTGCAGACCACGTAGGTCCGACGGTGGCGGACACCTCAGGCGCTGCCCTGATGACTTTCCAGCCGGCGGCGGGCTGCCCTGGCAGGGACTCGGGGCTTCACACCCAGGTAATGCCGTGCCACCTCCCGAGGCTCACGCCTGGCACAGCGGTGGCCACCGGTGCAGGGGGCACCTGCCTCCTGTCCAGAGGCTGTGGGACTGATGGAGGAGCACGCTTGTCAAGGGCCCAGTTCTTACTGCGACACTCTCGGGAGGTGTAAGGCCTCTGCTCAGGGGGGCCGCTGCCCCCGGTCACACCCGCCTCGCTGAGTGAGCAGGCCGGTGGCTCTGGAGGACAGGGACCCTGGCTGGCGGTCAGTGGTGCTGCTCACCACGCGGGGCCTCCCCAAGGACAGCGCCGCTGACACCACGAAGGCTCTAATCAAATCCGCTCCCACCCCAGCCGGCAGCGGGCGCAGCCTGGAGGGCTCCCGGGAGGTGAGGGAGGGCAGCTCTGCCCCGCCGTAAACAGCCATTACGCTGATCAAAGCGGCCGCTCGGACCTAATGACAGGCCCTGAAGAGGGAGGAAGTGAGAGGTTCTGCCCACAGTGGGCATCGACGTGGAACTCACCTCTCAGCCCCCTGGGACAACGTGTGGGACAGTCTCCACGGCCAGCTCCTCGTCCCCGTCCTCAGGCAGGCCAGACGGCAGGCAGTCTGGATTCCGATGGCCCTGTGTTCGTGCAGACAGCACACACTACAGGTGAGAGGTCAGCAGCAGCAGGTCTGACCTCTGCACTTGGGACTGAAGGTGCCCATACCCGGCCACGTCAGGGCGGAGAGATGGCCTGGGCGGGCGTGTCCCCTCAGTGGCTTCTGTGCCGTCTCCTGAGGAGTGCCAGGGGCTGAGGGGCAATGTGCCTCACACAGGATTTGGGGGCCATGAGAGTGTGACCAAGGCCTCCTGTGTAGACGGTGGGTGCAGGGCCAGCAGACACCCAGACCTGCCTGCATGCTCACGATTTGTCCACTCCCGGGAGTCGCTGCTGGCCATGGGCTGGACCCAGGGCCTGTGCAGTCCCGCACACACACCATCTGGGCCCAAGGACTGCCCATCAGCCTGGCCCAAACTTTCTGGGAGCCACTCTGTAGTGTGAGGCCCTGCCCCCCACCCCACCCCACTCCCTCCCTGTCCCCTCCATGGGAAAGACGTGCACCCCAGGCCCAGGATGCTCCCTGTCCCCTGCCCACCCCTCGCTGTCCTCTACAGGCATTGTCCCTGTGGACTTCCCATGCACCCAGTCCCACCAGCTCGGCCACCGCGTCCTGACAGACGGGAGTGCTCGGGACTCTGGACGAAGCTGCTCATTCAGTGTCTCAGCAAACGGGGCCTGCATGGACCACATGGCATCCAAGCCTACAGCCTGCACGGGGTCCTGTCCATTGTGCCATGTTTGCCATAGAGCACCTGGCTTTGGACCAGGAAGGGGACTGCAGCCACCAGCATTGGGTCCCAGAGACAGGTCATCACAAGAAGTGCAGCTATGTCACTGGTGCTCTGAAGAAGCAGAACTGGGTGTACAGACAGAGACAGGCAGGTGGGAGGCCTGGCCTCCTCGGAGCTGTCAGGCCGCCTCCGGCCTTCGTGATGGACTCACGCATCAAGTGCCGTGGCCGGGAGGGAGCGCGTCCTGTGTCAACACATGGGCTTCCACTTACCCAGGCCGCCGTGTCTGCAGCACTGCCGTGCACCCAGCCTGCAGTGGCCAGAGGTCAAGGCCACCCCCCAGCAATAGTGACAGTGATGGTGGTGAAGATGGTGGTGATGATGGTGATGATGACGGTGATGATGGTGATGACTGTGATGATGCTGATTAAAACCCAGAATTCGGGTATGCCATGTCACATTTCTGGTCCCAGCTGCATTTCTGCTTTACGGTGTACATGAGTGACACACAATAACCGTGGACTCCCTTGGACACTACAGCACACCCTCTGCCTACCTCCAGCCACATTTATTTGTCAGCACGTACTGAGGATTGGAACAGACCGAGACGGGGCAGCACCTCCCTCCCGTGTGTTGTGATGACTGAGAACTCTTCCCTGGGGATGTCCGTGTCAGACACAGGCAAACGTGCACCCACTGTGACAGCCCGGGAATGCCTCCTGTGCTGCCATCCCCCAGGTGGTTACCCAGAGGTCTGGGGAAGAAAGGAGAGGACCAGGCCAGAGTGACAGCCACAAAAGCCACGCTCCTGCCAGCACGGCCCCCGCCGGCACGCTGGCTGCGTCTGTGCCCGGGCTCATCTGCATGGGGAGGTGATGCAGGCTTGTCCACAGGGAACACAGAGGACAGTGATCACTGCTGGCCCACAGCGCCGGGGCTGCAGAGGGACCGCTGACGCTGGGAGTGCAGACCGCTCGGCCACCGCGTCCTGACAGACGGGAGTGCTCGGGACTCTGGACGAAGCTGCTCATTCAGTGTCTCGGCAAACAGCAGGAGACCGACGCTCACTTCTGGAACTTACTGCAGCTGGGACGGTGGGCAACCTACTGCCATCTTTAGTTTTATGACTTCAACTATTAACTAATAAAAGTTACATAATTAAAGCTTTTTCTCCCATAGTCATGGAGTGTCTAAGATGCTGATGACGTATCTATAAATTTTCAGAATTTCAGAAAATGCAATCATTACTTGATTGTAGCAAATAAAGGAAAAGTAAGTGTGACACCCCCTTTGGCAGAGACAGAAGCCCCCTCCCAGTCCCCATCCCCCTCCCTACGCACTGAGCTCACACCTCTCCCCCAGGCTCAGGAGACACACCGAAATCACACTCACACATGTGCTTCTGTGCACGTGCTCACAGCCCACAAGTGTCAGCTCAGTGCCCCAGCCCCCAGCATGTGCTAGAGCACAGGAGGTACTTAGTGAGGTGAGCTTAGTACCCCAGTCCCCAGCATGTGCTAGAGCACAGGAGGTACTTAACGAGGTGAGCTCAGTGCCCCAGCCCCCAGCACGTGCGAGAGCACAGGAGGTACTTAGCGAGGTGAACTCAGTACCCCAGCCCCCAGCATGTGTGAGAGCACAGGAGGTACTTAGCAGGGTAACTTCAGTACCCCAGCCCCCAGCATGTGTGAGAGCATAGGAGGTACTTAGCGAGGTGAGCTCAGTATCCCAGCCCCCAGCATTGCTAGAGCACAGGAGGTACTTAGTGAGGTGAGCTCAATACCCCAGCCCCCAGCATGTGTGAGAGTACAGGAGGTACTTAGTGAGGTGAGCTCAGTATCCCAGCCCCCAGCATGTGTGAGAGCATAGGAGGTACTTAGCGAGGTGAACTCAGCACCCAGCATGTGCGAGAGCAGAGCAAGTGCTTACTGAGTGTTGCAGAGTTGAGTCCGGTGATCCCTGGGGGCCTGGCACGGCTGCCTCGTCAGCACTTGCCCCAAAGCTAGATGTGCCATCCTCCTCCTCCCCTGGAGAGTCATGGGGACCCCAGGAGACCCTGGGCCTGGGCCTGAGAACGGAGTGGCCTCTCCCTGTTGGTGTCAGGACCCCAATGGACCTTCCCACACTCCGGCCTCCACAGAGCGCGGAGAGCAGCCCTGCTCCCACAGAGGCAGCCACGCCATGCGTCGGATTCACGTTCAAGGCCGTACAAACGCCAACAAGAAACAGCAGCAGCGTCGCACGCCTGGAGGGGCCCTTCCAAACCACTGGGCACAGGCGGACCTGCTAGGACCCCCGGAGCTGCCCATGGACCCTGACTGGGCCTCGGGGAGCAGGGCTCAGGGCAGAACACCGCGCTGGGCTCTCACACGAGAAGGGGAAGCCGCTGCCATTTATCACGAGCCCTGGAAATGGGGCCGAGTGGCCCTGACCCCGTGACAGAGGGTGGACGACCTGACACATGAGGGCTGCCGTCTGGGGTCGGTGGTGGCCCTGCAGTGGCTCCTACGGAACCGTCTGGGTGGTGCTCCTGGCAGCCGAGCCGGGCGGACGCTGCCGACTCCCTCCTGGACCTCAGTCAAGACCCCCGTTCCCAAAGCACCTGGGGGAGATTAGGGGAACAGAGTGACCCTGACAGGCCCACACGGGCAGCAGCACGTCACCTTGGCCTTGCGGCCCCCACCCGGGTCCTCGTGGACCTCGGTGCCCCCTGCGTGCCCGAGACCCTCCCCAGGTGCCCGCCGCACTTCCGTGTCCCCCACGTCTGTCTCATGCACCTCCGTGTCCGCCCAGTGCACACCCTGCCCTCGTCCCCACCTTCGGTCCCACACCAGCCACGTCCTTTCCGCCCTGGGGTCCTGAGCCATCCTGCCTTCACCCCCCAGCACGGCTGGGCGTGGCGCTGGGCTCAGCTCCAGGGCAGATGCCTGGGGTCCGGTGGGAGGCCATGTGTGTGGCTGTGGTCACAGGGCTCTGGAGGCATCAGTAACCTGGGTCACACCTGGAGGGGCAGGAGCTCTGTCCTGTGACAGGGACCTCAAGGGCGTCCTCCCGGGAAGCTTGCTACACCTGCTCAGGAGCACACAGCAGCTCCTGTGAGGAGACACAGCGGCCACTGCTGTTGGGGACTGGGCCCCTGCCCGTCCACATGCCGGGGACAGGTGGCTTCTGCACAGTGTCTGTGTCCATGGGCTGAGACCCACCTCCGGCTCCTGCGCATGCACGCACACACCTGTTGACACGGGTGGCTCCGTCCTCTGCAGCCAGGCAGGTGGGACACACCTGTATCGGCCAGCTCAGGTCACGCTCCACGACGTGGTGGCACTCCCCTGTGTGGGCAGGGAGCACGGTTACGGAGTCCTCGGGTGGAGAGGAGGGGCTGGAGGGCAGCAGCGTGGACGAGGTCGTGTGGGGAGGATGACCGGCGGCCACAGGGAGCGCCCCAAAAGCCAGGCCACTGAGATGCAGCCTGCAGCACAACTCATGGGGGCCCTGCAGCTGAACCCCAACCGCGTGCCCACATGCAGCAGGCTGGGCATTCTCGCTGAGCTGCCCAGTGGGAAGGCCGGAGCCCGTCCAGCACTGAGCGCCACGCACGCACGCCCCACCTGGGGGCCTAGGGGCCGGGCCGGGCGTGCAGCCGCACTCACAGGGGACACGGGGCGTGGCTGCAGCCGACAAGGCCCTCGCACCCACCCAGGTGACACCGAGACGCGCACCCCCAGCCTGGCCGCCCCCCGCCAGCCCGGCACCCGGCCGGCCTGGCCTCGGCGAGAGTGTGTGCCCAGAGCCCCCAAGTCGCCGCTCCGTAAAAGCACTCCGGGGCCGGACCCCACACACACCTTCACCCAGGCCGTCTGGGTCCCGCACCCCCCGCACCCCAGGGGCCGTGGCCGCCCTCCTGCCGCTTGTCCGCAGCCGCCTGGCCTCCTGGCCGCGGCCCCAGCTGCCTCCTCCCGCCCTCCCCACCGTGGGGCACGCTGCTCGCCCGTCCTGGGGCCTGCACTCCCGCAGAGCCCCCGCACACTGACCTGGCAGGCCCCTGGGCTGCACCGAGGCCCCGGCCCACCCACGTCTGCGTCTGCGTCTGCGGCAGCGGGGGCTTAGCACCGCCCGGGGCTGGAATGCTCCGCGGGCCTGGGCGAGGCCCTGATGGGGGACGTTACCGGCTCCATCAGTGAGGAATCTGAGGCCCCCGAGGTCGCACGGCCAGAATACGGGGAGGATGTGCCTTCGCCCAGGACGCAGACGAGCGCCGGTCCCTTGGACTCCACGCCGCAGCCAGGGAGGGGGGCACAGGCCCTGCGGTCTCCAGGGTCCCACGAGGATCCCGGCCATGCTGGGTGACAACAGGCCAGGCGCTGGACCTGCAGCCGCGGGGACAAGTGGGTGTCTGGTGTGAGCTCCGGGGTCTGTGCTCTGCGTGCCGCCTCCGTGGACAGCCCCCCAGCATCCTGGGTGGCCAGCCACTGCTTTCCTGGCCCAGCCAGGTCTTCGCTGGGGACGCAGCCCCTGGGTCTCTTGAGGGCAGCTCCCAGCAGCCCATGTTGCTCAGGCCCAGCAGCCCAGCCCCCACACCCACCCTGCTCCCCCGTGACCTCAGGCCACCTGGGCGTCCACCTGCTCTGGCTTCCTCCTCCGCCCGGTTGGCACCCCTGCCCAAGCGCGTGCCGCTGCATGGGCCTGAGGCGGCCGACGGACGCCCAGGAGCGTGGGCCCCGGAGGCAAGCTTCCGGCACTGCCTCATGGCCAGAGCAGAGACGAAACGGGGACCCGGCTGGAGCGCGCCGCCGTCCAGACAGCAGGCGTCTCCCCCATCTCCTCCAGTTTTAGCTTGAAAACTACGGTCCTGCAGAGCCCGGGCCCCAGGGCCACTCCAAATCGGGGTGCAGTCCTGCCCCCTCTGTCCGGCCTCCCATACCACTCCCCGCGGCCCACCCGCAGCCCCTCACTGGAGACACAGCGACCTCACAGACGCCGGCACACGGCTTTCCCCGGTCGGCTGCTTGCTGAGTTTTATTATCAGAAGGAAAACGAGCAAAATCAGCCGACGAGCATGTTTCAGGCACATGTGACTGTGGGGGGCTGAGTGCCCCGCGTGAGTGTGCGTGTGTAAGCGTGTGTGAGCGTGTGAGCGTATAAGCGTGTGTGAGCATGTGTGTGTGGCTCAGTCACGTGTGTGAGCATGTGTGTGTGAGCGTGGCTCAGTCACATGTATGAGCGTGTGTAAGCATGTGAGCATGTGTGCGTGAGCGTGGCTCAGTCACGTGTGTGAGCGTGTGTGAGTGTGGCTCAGTCACGTGTGCGAGCGTGTGTGAGCGTGGCTCAGTTACATGTGTGAACATACACGAGCGTGTGTGAGCGTGTGTGGGCGCATGCGTGTGCGTGCGTGCGCTCTCATTCGGAGCCTAATCATGACACCGCCCCCTCCCCCACTGCTACCTGCACACACAGACGTCCTTCTCTTGTCCGAGCGTCTGTCCCCGGTATTGTCCCTGCCGGCGGCCAGGCCGGGCGTGAAGGTGGCACTGCTGCACCGCTGGAGAGTGGCACAGGTCGTGGAGATGAGCTGCTGGGAGCCAGAGCGACATCGGGGCCCCCGCCCCCACCAGCCCCTTCCCGGGTCACAGCGAGCCCTCAGCTGGCCTGGCGCTGCCCGCAGGAGGGGCCGCCCTGCAGGTGGGCGTGCACAGACCCCGGGCACTGGCTCAGGGACGGGAGGACCCTCGGGCTGCGGGCTCATCTGGGCCGAGACGCTTCCAGCCAACAGCCCCGCTCTCTGCTGACGGGACGGGCGGTCAGGGAAGCGCCGTCCCCTCCGTGCTGGCGAGGGCCGTCCCAGCGGCTGGGCCGGGCAGCTCGGGGGTTGGGGGCCCGGCTCGCGCTAAGCGCCGTGCGCCCTTGTGCCCCACGAGGGGCCGGGGACCCGCGTCCCTGACCCACTTCCTCCAGCAGCACCGACGAGGGCGGCTCCAGGCTGCCTCCCAGACGCCGTCTTGGGTTTCTCCCCGCAGCCCCCCTTTCTGCGTCCGGGCGGGGGGCGGGCTCAGCTTTCTCCCGCGTGCCGTCCCCGAGTGCACGTGGGACCCACACGCCCGTCCCTGGTGACGGGCCCGGCTCTCCACTCTGTAACCGGAGCTCGGTTGTGGCCGCGTCTGAAGCACGCGGCTCCCTTTTGCCAGAGAGCCCTGGGCCTCACGGAAAACAAAGCTGAGCCCGAGCCCGGCACCCCCATGTGACACGGCGTCGCCCACTGGGGTTTCCTGTGGCTTTTGTTCGCGGCAGGAATGTGGAAACATTGAAATTCGGCCTTGTCCCTGGGGGCACGGACTTGGTCAATGTTTGGGGAAAGCTGAGATGAAGAGTTGGGGACAGAGCCGCGGCGGTACGACCCCTCACGTCACCTGACGGCCAACGGCCAGAGGGGCGGCCCCTCCGTGCCCTCCGTGCTGGCGAGGGCCCTCTGACGGGAGGAAGGGCCCCCGTGTCCTCATCGGAAAGGTGTCTCGTGGACACTGCGCCCGTGACGCACAGCACACGCTGTGGAGGGGACGTGAGCACCGGCGGGCGGGCGCCGTGCTGTCCTGGGGCGCAGGCTGCATGCACGTCCGTGCTTGTGTGACGGCGGCCCCTGGGCGTGCTGGCCTCCTCCCGCGGGTCTCCTGCCCCCAGCCCAGGGCCTTTGCACGTTCTGTGCCCTCCGCCCAGCACGGTCTGGGCTCTGCCCCCCGTGCCCACACCCTGCTCAGCCCGCGCCTGGCACACACGGACGTTTCTCTGGCCTCCGGTCAGGGCCCAGCACCGCGAGCGTGTCTTCCGGGCAGTTGTGTTAAGAGTTACTGCTGTGTCTCCCCGCGGACTGCAGGCTCCGTCTGTTTGAGACGGTTTCTGGGTCCGCTCCCCACTGTGTGCCAGCGACTCGCGGAGTTGAGTATTGAAGAAACACCTGCAGAGTGACAAATGACTCATCGTGGGGGACGGAGGCAACGGTGGCCCTGCTGGTTGGAAAGCTCACTGTTCTGGGAGGCAGGGGAGGTGACCGGCAGGTCCACGGCGACGATGGCAGAGAGCAGGTGGCCAGCACCCTGGGGCTGTGTGTGAACTTGGGGGGACGTGAGCCGTGCAGGGGGGAGGAGCACATGCCACGACGTGGCCGGAGACCCGCCCAGGCTGAGGCCCCAGAGTCCACCGCAGAAGGGTCAGTTGGCTGGATTCTGGAGCACAGAGGCAGGACACAGCGGGGTGACCCCGTGTCACAAACCCAGGGCAGGTGCGGTCAGCCTGGAGCCCACGGCAAAGCGCCTGGACGTGCCGGCAGCTCCTATCTTGTCCAGACGCTGACACGGTGGCAGCTGCCCCCGCGGCTCAGGAGAGGACTTCGCGTCGGAGCCGTCAGGGGACCTGGGCACAGGGCTGTGTCATTGGGAGACCCGAATGCTTCTTATTTTCCCGGCATTCCGGCTGGGAACGTGGGGGAGGAACCGGAGTCGCAGATTCTAGGACAGAGAAACAAGTCGGGCTCCAGAGCTTCATGCAAACGAGGGAGGGGAGCCGGGCGAGACCGGGCTTGTCCCGCGGGTGTGGGAGCGGCGGGAACCGGACTGGGGCGCGAGGTCGGAGGTCGGCTGGGGAACCCCGCTCAGGCCTGCTGCCGCCCCGTGTTGGCGTCCCCCGTGGGCTCTCAGGGCTCGGGAACAGCGGGGGGAGGGGTCCCGCACGTGCTCTGCGCCCCTGAGACGGGGGAGGGGAGTGGCACAGAGCTGAAGCTGGGGCCCCGGGAAGCGGCTGCGACTGGCGACACCAGACACGCCTCCCGACGCCGGACACGCCTCCCGACGCCGGACACGCCTCCCCAGGGCGCCCCCGGGCAGGTCCAGCGGCGCTCCCGGCCGAGGCCCCAGACCAGCGGCAGCCGCTTCTCCCGCAAAACCTGACGACGCGCACGGCTCGTGGGTCTCCGAACCGCATCCCCCAACCGGCCCTCTGGGACGGCGCTGTGTCCCCATGCCCTGCACAGTGGACAAGCCTGACCGCACCCGCTGACGGCAGGCCCCCCACATGGGGACACAGGCCACGTGCAGGGGGCAGACCGACAGCCACGCGGGTGGGCACACTGGGCAGAAAGCGGGGTCGTGAGCACACCGCTCGGGATCAGTGACCTGCTGTGCCCACAGCCCCTGGTCCCGTGGGCCATGAGACCCCAGGGTGCCACTGTCCCCGCCCACCCTGCCCAGCCCGGCCCCACGCTGCTCCCCACCCTCTCGGAGTCGCCGCACACGCCCACGGACCTGGGTCCCCGAATAAAACGAGACAGCCTGAAGCAGAAACGGGGTTTGATACAGACTTCCGGGTTCATGGGCGGTGCCAGTGGTGCCCCCGGTGCTCACCAGCCCCCCTGTGCTCAGCAGCC
>PVJL010017720.1:0-17601 GCA_004026885.1 Lyroderma lyra
CCCATCTTCTCCCCATCTTCTCACTCCAGCTTCTCCCTCTCTGTCTCTCTCTGTCTCTCTCTGTCTCTCTCTGTCTCTCTCTGTCTCTCTCTCTCTCTCTCTCACACACACACACACACACACACACACACACCTGCCAGCCTGCCCTGAAGTCACGGGCATCTCTGCTGTTTGCGGAGGCCTCCTTGCAGCCCGGGACCTTGTCCCTAACTCCTAGGATTCCTTTCCAGGTGGATTTCGCTGACTCAGGCCTCTTTATGTGTTCATTTGTCTACCCAGATGGGTGCATTCAGCTCCTTCATGAGGAGGGCATGAAGGAAGCGATGCATGTGACCCCAGAACCCTATACTATATCACAGGTTACCTTTTCACACCTGTATTTCTAGCTCCCAAGCCAAATGCTAGCTTTCCCAGGCATGACCTTCATGGAGCCCCTCATCCTTTTGAATAATACTCACTGATTAAATAGTTAAATGGAGGCTTCTACAAGGCATCTGACTGACAAGTGGCTCACTAAAGTGGTAGGCCATCCATTAGTCCACCCATCTACGCCCCCATCCATTCATCCAGCCATCTGTCCGTCTGTCCATCTGTCTCTCCATCCATCTGCTGCTTTCTTGGCCCTGTCAGCTGGCTGGGCCAGAATTGTGCTATAGATTTGTACTGTTATAAGGTCATATTTATCCCATCATCCAAAGGGCAGCCAGTTCGCCAGGAGGCTGGGGTCTGAGGTTACCCTGGTGTTGTCCCTGGCAGAGTACCCTCCACCCCAGAGATACTTCTGCCTACACGGTGAGTTTTGCTCATTAGAATTTAGAGCCACGGGTGGAGACGGAGGCCGCTGAGAAATGCTTACTCTCTTGGCAGTGCCTTATGTGGACCACTGACCTTTAGCAGTAACAACCTTGGGACCTGCAGGTACATCTCACCTTACTATTACCTTCTGTGTGTCCTGAAATTGGGCCCAATCTGAAAAGCTTTGCATCTCCTCACCCCTTGGTGGAAGCAACTCACTGCTCTTTGGAAAATCCAGTTCTTGACCTTGAGCCACCCTTTGGGGACTCTCTGACTGTGGTCCTGGGTGTACCAGTGTGCCAGGCTGCTTCTCCCTGGATGGTGATTTCTTAGGGTTTCTGCTCTCCGGCCCTATGGGCTGGTCTCTCTGTCTTCCCCTTCCTGACCCCCGGAGTATCAGATGTTTGAACCTTAGTGGTGGACAGGTGCCCTGGGAGGCCCTCAGCAGTACGTAGATCCAGGTGGGGATCGGGTAGCAGCTAACCCTCCTGCTGGAAGCATGAGAGCCTCCCTTATCTAAGACACCCTTTGTGTCATTGTCATTATAGATTCCCTCTTCAGCGTCACACCAGCAGCAGCTCTCTAGCATTGATTTTTATAAATGTCCCATTTCACAGTAAGACAAGGTGAGATGACAGTACTCTGTTTTCACAAATACCATAGCTGATCACTGAATTTTGATTTTATGTAAAAATCCTGAGACCTACTATAGTCCAGTATGAATTATGTTACTTAGCAGCCCTGTGTCCAAAACTTAACCACTTGTATTTTCAAAGATACCTCTTGCAACCACCTTAGGTTTGGGGGCTTTAGTTTGGCCCTGTCCCCCTATGTCCAAGTTCCCAGAAGTTTTCTTCCCGTTTCTTTTCTGCTGCCCATGCTGGGTTCACTCGGAAGCTCCTCCTTTCTTCCTTGGGTTCCTGCAGCCTTCCTGGCATCCCTCTGACCACGGGCACTCACCCTGAGGGAAGCAGACCAGGGGACAAAGACGGCGGCCTGAGGAGGGCATGCTTTCCCTGCTGGCAAAAATGGAGCCAAGCTAGTGGCTGTTCTGCTCTCTGGGTTCAGGCTGCCAGTGACGACTGTACCTCATTTCTTTCTTGTTGCTCTTGGGGGGGGGGGCTTTAAAGCTAGGGCGCATACCCATCCTGCAAGTGTTCCTTGAACCCCAGGTATGTATCTGGTTCCAGGAAGGTGCTATCACCTGTCACAGGGAGGAAAGATTCCAGACAGAAAAGGGTGATGGCTCCACACAGGGACAGGTGTGACTGGCAGAGGGCAAGGATTGGAGTTAAGTGCTGGGGATATTTGGGGAAATTGGAGGTCAGTGTAGGCCAAAGCACGGAGTGGGTGCAGCAGCCCTGTAGCACATGGGGTTCTAGAGTTGGGTGGAGAGGACCCTTTTATGAAACAGAAGGTGTCACTATTCTCCTCCTATGTGACTTGGCACCTGAGAGGCCCTGAGGAGAGAGGTGTCAGAATGAAGTGTGGAAGCGGAGCTGGGGTGTGACCCCTCTGAGTGTGAGATAGAACGTGCACCCTCTGCCCCATGGGGACCATGTGAGACTTCACAGCGATAAACTGGCAGTTTGATGAGGCTGTCTGGCGATGACTTCTGGGCCCCAGGGGCAGAGACTTGGTGAGAACAAGGAAGCCTATTAGGAGCTGGCCTTTGTGGTCCAGACAGCTGGTGCAGGGAGGTGGTGGCAGCATGGATGGCGTAGAGACATCAGTCAGAAAGGGGTGAGATGGAAAGACCTTTGGGGGAAGGCTCCCCATGCTTTGGGAGACTAAGGCAGCGCCAAGGAGATGGTATTAGTTCTGTGCCATCCATGGGGTCCTCCACAGTCAGGGCTTCTTGCCGCACCCGTTTCAGTGTCGTCTCTGTGCCACTGGGCTTCAGAGGTGCACTGGGTCACACTGACCTGCCTGCTGTGTGCTGTGCGCTTCCCAGCCAGGGACCGCCTGTTTACCTCCCTGCCTCCCAGCTAGCAGGTTAGTGAGCAGTAGCAGTGGTAGTGGTGGTGGGGGCAGCAGGACTCGTGCTAGTGGTGGTAATGATGTGGTCATTTGGAGTGCCGGTGCTGGAGGTGGTAATAATGTCATTTGGAGGACTAGTACTAGGTAATAGGATCATTTCTGCTGTTGCTATAAATGAAGTATTCTACCAACTCTAGTTCATTTTGTCCTTACAACAATCCCATAGGTTGGCCCCATTTACAGATAAGGAAACTGAGGCTTAGAGAGTTAGGCAGTTTGCCTGAAGTGACACATCTAGCATGGCGCAGAGCCTGGACTCTAACTCCAGTCTCGTGGCTCCAGACCCCATGCTTGGTCACTATGCTCCACCCTCTCTCAAAAAGCAGGCCGTAAGTCACTGTCTATTGCATCACACTGATTGTGCCAATTTCGAGCTAGGCAAATGTGGGTCAACGCCTCCAGTGTGCCTGGGGCCTTGCCCCTTGCTGCCTTTCCATGCCCTGTCCGTGATGGTGGGTAAAAGAGGGGAGAGGAAACTGCCAGAGAGGAAATCCCAACCTCCGTGGGGGCAGCCAGGCAGTGGAGCTGGACAGAACCTGGGCACAGCCCCACTTGGACCTGCTGTGTGGCTCCCACCCCCCAACCCCAACCTGGCCCTGGGAAATGTCCCAGCCCTGGCTGGGTGGGACCAGCAGGGCCCCGAGAGGTTCTTGGGCCTCCCTAAGGGTGAGGAAGGACAGAGAGCTGGACTCGGGAGAAGGAAGTCCTGTCCAGCTGGCACTGTGGAATTTGATGCTCCAGAAAATGTGAGTGAGTGCCTTGGCCCGCTAACGTTCACAGAGTGTGAAGTGTTTAGGCGTCATAAAGGCGACGGCACACCAACTCAAGCTTGAGTTCAGTTGTATTATTAGATTTGTAGATTGGTAGAGGAGGGAGCTGGACTATTCTTAGACAGTTCTGTACTAGTTTTGTAATTAACAGACAGCACACCCTCCGCTGCACATTCTCCTTACTCATGCTTTATTGTAATTCGTGTTTTAATCATCTTCAAATAAGATCAGAAAGTCTGTGAGAACCTGGGTCCTGCCTGTCTCATTCACTGCCCCGTCCTCTGCCCTGGACACACAGACTTGGTGGGAGGATTAATCCCAGCTGGAGAGGTGGCAGCAGGTGCCAACGACTGGGTGGTTAGTTGACCGGGGAGAAGTTTGGTAGGTGTTGGGAGCAGCTTAACCAAAGCATAGAAGGACAGAAGGCAAGTAATGTCTGGGGAAGGGCAGGTGACAAGGAGCATGAGGATGAAGCTTGGGACTGATGGAAAGAGGCAGAACTGAGAGCGCCTCGAATGTCAAGTCACTTCTCTTGTCTTTAGGAAGCCCGGGCTGAAAACACATTGCTTTGTTGAAAAGCGTGAACATTTTCTGACCTTGGTCTTTCTACAGACTGGACCTCTACTAAACTGTACAGTGCCCTTAGGAGAAGAATTTGGGGAAGATGTCCCTTATCTTGATTGATGAATTTTGAAGAAAGCACCCCCTGTTCCATTCCCCTCCCCCAGGTGGCTGCAGCCTTGCATCAGGGCACATGGTTTGACAAATGGGACAGAGCTGGTGCTCGGCCGTCACTCACTGTCCTGGGTGGACATCTTTGAGCTGCACACAAACTGCACAACTGTGTAGGCTCACACCTAATTGGAGACAGTAGGAGATGGGAAACCTTTCTGTGTCACCCAACTCTGATCATCCTATTTGTCTACACCCGTCTCTTGGCTGTATGTTGCTGTTCTTCCCACAAAGAACCAGTGGCTCTTACCACTGGGGGTCAGAACCTTGATGAACACATCGTCCACAGTTTCCAGACGTTGGTCCTGGACCCTGAACAACATTACCACCACCCAAGGAGCTTGTCACAATGTAGATTCTTTGTTCCCCAAACTCACGCTGTGCATGATTCAGCAGGCAAGACAGAGCTCCAGAATCTGTATTTTCCATAAGTTCTCCTGCTGGCACCCCCAGACCTAGCCCCTCTCTTCCATTTACAGATAAGGAAGCAGGCCCAGAGAGGGGTGGACTTGCCCAGGCATTTCCAGAGTGGGGCTAAGACCTGACCCTGCCCTTGTGATTTCCAGTGCAGACCTCATTCAACCCCATCAGGCTGCCCCTGGGCTCTCTCCTAGCCCCTCATGTCTCCATCCATCCTTAGGGTGCCTACTCACTTCATCCTGTACAGTCTCCAAGAGCAGAAACCTGGCCCTGTACCATTTGGTCTGCAGACCCTGCTTCCTGCAGCCGTCAGTGTTTCTTCTTCTGTCTTAATACGAACAGTGCTTTACTGATAATTGGCACACAGTATAATGCTTGAATCTTACATGTACTGACCAAGGGATTTTAACAAATGTTTATATCTGTATAACCATTGCCCAGGTCAAAATAATAATGATAATTTCCATCATCCCAGAAGGTCATCAGTGGTTCTAAAAGTATTATGAGAAATGCTAGGAAGGACAGAGACACCTGTTTGGGGGACAGAGACTATCTCTCCTGTCTCTACCATGTGTATGTCTTACAGTCTCTGCAGTGTTCCTTGGAAGTGTGGGGCCTGTGCACGGGACAGGGCTCAGGGAGCAGCATGAATGACTCGTTTCCAAATGTCTCCAACCTGAACATCACATGCCAGGGCTACACCAACATGCAGGATGACAGTGGTGTATCTGTGTGGCGTGTCAATAGCCTTTGAAGACGATACAGGAAAATTGGTCTTGTTGTTGAAATAGAGATAGTTCACAGGGAATATAGAGAGCAGAACAAAAATCATTTGGATGTTGAAAATAAAAAATTACCTTTAAATCCAGGATAAGCTTCTGTAACTAGAATTTTAAATAATAATCAATGCAATATCATTGGCAGAGCCAGAAAATGGTCATTTCTCCTAGTTCCCTTTAGGTACCTATAAAAGAATTTTTGATTAACTGAAAAAAAAATTACCTTTAAAGAAAGCTCCGGCTTGGCCTGGGCTTCTCTCAGTCTCACCCCGGGCTCCCCAAGGGTAACACAGTCTTAGGGAGAGTTTGAGGAGTGTCAGTGAGCAGCGTGGCTGGAGCCCCTTAGAGGACCCATCCGTGAGGTTGGGGCGGGCCCTGGGAACACAGCCTGGACACCTCCACCACTCGCACTTCCGGGGACCTGCTGGGAAGGACCCTGACACTGGCTCCCCCACAGTCTTGGCTGGCAGCCAACCCTCCCTTTTAAGAGTCCACTCTTGTAAGACGTGAAGCTGTGGGACTTTCATGCAGTCCCTTGGGCGGGTGGAGCATGCAAGAGATGCAATCGCCTCCAGCTCTGAGAGGCTCCCAGGGACTTTGCTCAGGGGCATGGGCTGTCATTCCCATTTCCAAGGGACAGAATTGGCTCAGAGCATTGGGGCTGGTGACCCAGCCGCTGAGATACTCCCGTGGTGTTTTCACATGCTCTTTTTTCCTGCCTCGACTTCATGATTCTTTTCAGCTGAGTTCGCGGGGAAAGGAACAGAAAACAGAACACAGAAGGAGCCTGTCCGTGTGTTTGCTTTGGGGTGAAATCTCACTTGTGAGCGCTGTGGTGTTTCTTCTCCGTGTTGACGCCGAAGGGCTTGTGGGAGCACGCCGGTCCCGTGGGCTGTGGCCTCCGCTTGCATTGCTGGAGACCTACCTTGTAGGTGGATTGTCAAAGACATCTTTGCTCATTTTCTTGATCGATTTTCTTCATTCCTAAGTTATGTATACATTTAAGGATTTTTTTTTTTTTAACACTCAAGCCAGATCGCCCTAGAGAAGATAGTTTGCTCATGGTTTCCCTCCCATTGTCAGGATATGAGAATGCCTGTCCCTACAGCACTGGGTATCAGTATTCCTTTCCACACTTCCATCTTTGATGGGTATAAAATTCTCTCTCATTTTCCTTTGATAACTGGTGAAAGTGAAGATTTGGGGGGAATTTATGAGCTGTTTCTATTTCTTCCTTTGGAGATTTCCTTTTCATGCTCTTTGCCCCTGTTTCTCTTGATGTATTTATCTCCTTTTATTTTAGGTAGCGTTCTTACTTTCCAGGTTAAAGGCCTTGATTTCCAGTTTAAAAGTATATATTTGTCCTTACCTAGACTTGGAGACTTGGAACAAATTAAATTAACTCCCAAG
The DNA here is from genome assembly GCA_004026885.1 of Lyroderma lyra. Taxonomy (NCBI): domain Eukaryota; kingdom Metazoa; phylum Chordata; class Mammalia; order Chiroptera; family Megadermatidae; genus Lyroderma; species Lyroderma lyra. Next base: position 6,947 of record PVJL010017720.1, read on the forward strand.
TGTTACTAGACCACCACTGGTCCATCTCCGAAGTCTTTTGGACAGTTAAGGAAAGGCACCCCTGCCTTGGCAGACACAGCGCTGTTCTTAAGCGTAGGGCCCGGTGACGTGACACACAGGTAGGTTTCAGCCTTTTCTGGGTCCCCCATCCGGGCACCCCTGCTCAGGGCACATGTGCACAAACTACACAGTCCACACAGCCTACACCACTCTGTGGCTGCTCTGTGGGTTGTGAAACTGAATTGAACTGATTTTGTAAACACTTAACAAAAACTCCATTGGGTGGTACAATTTTTTAATTAATTGAACCTCCCAAACTCCTGGTCCGGGCACCCTCACAGTGTTTTGAATGGAAGCTAAATTTGGTTAGCCTCGACCCGATCGAGTATAACACTGCAGAGACTGAGGCCTGGAGCGGAGGTGAGAGGCCCGGGCTCCCGGCCTGCCTGGCTGGCTACTTACGTGACGGAACTTTCCTCGGCAGTAAAGTGAGAGGCTGCGGCTAGATAAACCTCTGTGTCGCTATCACCTCCATATAGCTGAGGCCAGTGCTAGCCATGTTTTCTTTCTTTCACACACACAGAAATGACATAGTTAAGACCGTGTGGCTTTAGTTTTTCTTCAGCATCTGGGTTATATAAAAATTTTAAAAAACAAAAAGCATTTCAGAGTCCAGGGTGCATGCTTGTGCATTTATTTCTTCACCTTTCTCCCTGGCTTAACGATGCTCTAAGTGTGTCCCCAAAAGGGGCTACTTGAGCACGCCCATGCCCCTCTTCCGTGTTTTACCGAAGGGCGTCCCCGGAGTCTGTGAGGTTGTGGGGAGGAGGCGTGGGGGCGTGGAGGATGGGAAACTGTGCTTGAATCTCGGTCCCTTCTTTTCCTCCTCAGCACCCTGTGGGCAGAGGGAGACCGCCCTGTGCTTCCCCACTCCTTCCCTGTGTTTGTTCCCCCCACCACACTGCCCATCATCCTCCAGAGATTCAGTGGGTCAGAGAACCTGGGGTTGGATGTCAGAGATGGAAGGGGCTGTGTGCCCCAACTTTAACAATTTCACAGAAAAAAGAATCGAGGCCCAGGGAAGGGGCGTGTATGGGGCCACGCAGCTGGGGCTCTGCGGGGCCTCCTGTCATAGGTGCATACAGTTTCCTGTGGCTGCTCTAACACATCACCATGACCTGGGTGGCTTAGAACAACAGAGACTTACCCTCTCACGGTTCTAGAGGCTCGAAGCCTGGAAACAAGGGGTCAGCAGGGCCTTGTGCCCTCTGAGGGCTCTAGGACAGGACCTTGCTGGTTCTTCCTGTCTTCTGGTGGGGCCTGCAGTCCTTGGGTGGTAGGTAACATCACCCCAGTCTCCTCTTCCATCTTCACAGGGCCCTTTCCTGTGTGTGTCTCTCGATCTGAATTTCCGTATTTTTACAAGGACACCCATTGTGAGCTTTAGGGCCTACCCTACACCAGTGTGACCTCATCTTAACTTGATCACCTCTGCAAAGGCCCTACTCCCAAATAAGGTCACATCCACAGGTACCAGGGGTTAGGACTCTAGCATATATTTTTGGGGGGATGCCATTCAAGCCACCACAGTGTGGTGCTGGAGCAGGCTGTGAGAAGTGGTTCACACTGGGTTCACCCTGGGGCAGGACACTGCCTGGTGTGCAGGTCGGGAATTCAATGCTCTGCTTGTGAGACCTGTACTTGTCATCAGCAGTTGGCTAGTGGTGGGTTCACCTTCGTGTGCGTGTGCAGGATGATGGATGGAAGTCAGACGGGCCCTGTTTTACAATGGGGCTACTACACATTTTAGCCTGGGGGAAGGGAGAAATGCCTCTGAGAGGCATCGTTTTTCTTTTCTAACTTTTTGTCTCTGGGAAATAAACTGGTACACACTCTGGGGCTCCACAGCTTGATGGTCTTCTCCATTCTGGAAACGTGTAGGCTTGCTCCTGTTTTCCATTACAGGCCAGTGCCTTATGCTGCTGTTTTTCTGATTGCTCTGGAAGTTCATTGTTGCTCTGGCCCTCCTGACCTTTGTCTGGGCTTTGCTCACATGCAGAGTTTTGGAGTCAGCATTTCGGGTGGGCTGGAGGGTGAGCAGCATGATCTGCCACGGCCGCAGAGGTTCGGGCCCTTGACCTGCAGGTGGGGGAAGCCTGGGGCTGGGGCTCCATATTTAGTCTGGAATCCAGGCCCGGCTGCTGCTCTGAGGCCACCGTGGATGCCAGAAAGGGCGGAGCACTGGCTCTGTGCCAGGGCACGTGGCCTGTGGTGCAGCACAGCTGGGGACAAAAGTGGCAGTCCCTCTGTGCTGGGCCTGCCTGGAGCCGGCCTGCCCCCGTTTCCTGTCTGGGGAAAGAGACAGTGAGGGAAGTGAATAAATATCTCAGCACAAGAAGTATTAGACCTGGAAAGGGTCTCTGAGGTGAAGTAATCCTGTGCCCCTTATCTATAGTTGTGGAGACCAGGCCGGCCCAGAGAGAGGAGACTTGCCCAAGGTCACATAGTTAATGGCAGTGCCACTGGATTTGGGTTTCTGGACTCCAAGTCCTTTGCCTTTCTCTGGAACCATGATGCCCAGGAGGCCATCCCATCGTGAGGATAGGAGTCCCTCCAAGTACCAACTTACCACAGGCAGGGAAGGGAAGGACCAACAGCTCTGGCAGCACCCCAATTGGGAAAAGACAGACGTTCATTCCAGATGCCCTCTTGCCTCCCTTTCTGTGCCACTGTCCAGTTTCTGTTGGCTTCTGCCACTCCTTACCATACCCCCTCCATGAAACCCATGTTAGTCATTCACACTGTAGTATGACTGTCAGTCCTGTCCCAGGGGAACTGGGACATGTCCCAGAGTGAGACCTGGAGTCAGACAGATGCTGAATCCAGGGCATGTTGTAAGGTGCACATGGAGGGAAACAGGCAGACCTCAGGCGTGGAGGCAGCTCCGGGACCAGCTCCCTGTCCTCTGAGAGCGTCTCAGCTTGTGCCTGCCCTGCCCTGTTTCCCTTGTCCACAGACTGCCACCCCCCATCCTATGTTCAGACCTGCTCAGGAGCTGGTTTGATGGCCTCCCTAATTACTCTTGGTGGCAGGGTCCTCCCTCCAAGCCACCTTGTGGGTCCCTGCAGGCACAGAGCTGCCTGGCCTGAATCTCTGAGCAGGGTACACTGGAGGGGATAGTTTCAGTGTCAGAAAGAGCTCAGCACCGTATCAGCAGAGCTCCTGGCCCCATGTCCACGTACGCTTACCTACTCTATGGCCATCATGTCTAGACCTTTCTGGGCCTCAGTTTCCTCATCTCTAAACTGGGATCCATCCTTACAGACTAGGGAGGATAGGAGAGCGTGTATTAGCTCCCACTGGCCACTCACATAATTATGCTGCTGCTGCTCTTGCCTCTGTGAACCCGCACAGCCGCCCTGGGAGGAAGGCAGGGCCAGTACTTGCAGCCCCACTTTACGGATGCAGAAGTGGATGCTAGGGCTGGAAAGGGACCCACCCAGTCCTTTGGTGCTGTGTTCTTTCCACTGAAACTCCTGGCGAGGTCTGGGGTTTCAGGAGTGGTTCTCCCCCTTGCCTCAGTTCTCCTGGATACTAGCAGGTGGACATCGTAAAACTGTCCACCTGCGAGGCACCTGACTTCCCAGGGGTGGTTCTGAAATAGTTCTCCCTGCCATTCCATTCCCATATAGAGCGAGGAGAGGGTACCTGGCTCTGACTCAGCAGAAAAGCCACGGTCTCAACGGCTCAAGCTCGGCAAATGGATTAATAACTGGCGCAAACCTACCTCAGAGCCTCCGACACTGTCATTCCTATGACACGCAGCATTTGTCACTGTTAACAGGCGGAGGCTGTGTGCCGGCAGAGGGCCCTGGGCAGAGTGGACATGAGGGCCTGGCACTGCTGAGCACAGCAATTAGCAGGGAGTGGCTGGTTCTAATCGCTCTGATCAGCCAAGCAGAAGCCAAGCCTGCTGTTCACAGGCCACATTTGGCTGCAGGGGACCAGGAATAAAGGGAGACACCAGGAACTTTGGAGACCTGTTATTCTGGAGGTGTGGCTGCTGCCGGAGCTGGGAGTGGTGGGTGACAGGGACCTGGGAGCCCCAGGGGCAGACAGGTGGGGCCCATATGGGTCCCCAGAGCCCAGGTCCTGCCTCCAATTGAGCCAGCACACTTTTTAAATGAGCCTTATAAAGCTTTCTGCAGTCCCCTGGAACCCGGGAATCCTCGGTGGCCAGAAAGTCTCTGGCACTGTGTGTCCAGCTAGAGCCTGACGTCTCTTGGGGTTCAGGAGGCAACTCCCTCAGGCCAGTGTGCACTTGGCAGAAGTACACAGGAAACCCCTCCAATAGGTGCTCACCTGGAGAGCAGGCATCTCGGGACCTGAGGATTCTCTCCAGAAGACTGAGGCAGAGGGCAAGTTTGTAGCCCTGTGCAAGGACACGGCTGGATCAAAGCAAAATTACCTTAAGAATCACGGTTACTATCACCATGTTTGGATTCATAATACATGTTTAGAGTTCTGTTGTATTTTAGACCCTATATAGTAGACTCTCAGTTAACTGGAACTCAAGCAATGGCACTCTCAAGCAACCAGCACAAAAAATCTTTGATGTTTTGCCAGTTGATTGGGAGTTTTGCTGGTTGCTTGAGAGTGCTGGGTACATTTACCTGGGAGCTACCAATCCCCGTGGGTGCCAGTTCACTGAGAGTCTGCTGCATTCATGTTCTTTACAACCCTAGGAGTTAAAAAAATAAAGGAGAGAAATGGTGTTATTCTTCTCTGTATGTGTAGACAAGGAGGACTAAACATGTAGGTGACTGACACAGGTGACAAGCCCAAGAGACAACATACTTTTGGGCTAGGGCCAGGCCAAGTGGCATTAGGAAATCATTCAGATTCTTCTTTCTGGGTGTCTGGGATTCCATCATCATACCTGGCATTCCATCACATACCATATGGTAGAAGCTCCTGAAAAATTATTTCGGGAAATCTTCTATCAATCAGGTGATATAGACCAAAGTGGTGACTACCTCGGCTGCATCCCAGGTGCCTCCTGGAGCATGAACCTCCCCTCCTACCTGGCCACCTCCCCACTCCTCACGTGGGTGCTCAGGAGGGAGGGAGTTTATTTGGCAGCTGAGTGGTGGTGTGGAGCATGTGTCTTCAGGCGGGACTACTCTCTGCGTGTGGGTGGGCCAGGGACACGTCTCGTGCGTCTGCCACCTTCAGGGCTGTGTGCCCCTTGCAGGCACACAGGGCCCCCTGCTCGGAAGGGTTAATGCTTGGTGAATTCTCAGCTGCCACTGTTTTTAAATTCTTATTTTAAACAAGAGCCCCTGAATTTTCAGTGTGCACTGGGCCCTGTAAATGACACGGCCAGTGCTGCTCGCTCTAGGTCCCACAGCTGTCGGGCATGAGGCCTGCGTTCCTCACCACCTCGCCTGCTGGCCTCTGGGGTCTGTCAGCTGGCCACCCTGCTAGGGAGGGGCCGGCAGGGGCCGCAGTCCCCACTGTTTGCGGAGCCGGCATTTACGGCAGCTGCACCTGGAAGCCGGGCAGCTGAGCCAGGCCAGACGGGATTTCTGGCAGGAGCTCACACATTCTCTGGCTGCCGCTCTCCACTCCTCCCTTCCTCCATCCCCGCTGCCCCTTCTCTCCTCACCTGGAAGCACCATGTGGACCACAGGACCTTGCTGTCAAAGGGCAAGGGGCCAGCAATCCACCCGCAGCGGGCAGACGTCCCCCGCCCCCAGCCCTGAAATCGACTCCGTCCATGCTCCCCCCAGAGTTTATTTTTGATGAATGGAGAAGATGGGAGCTATCCAAGGAAGGAGAGCCTCAGCAGGTCCTGAGCGCACGTGTGGGCCTGGCGGTCCACCCCACACCCACACCCGAACCCTGCCAGAGCACAGCCCTTGCCCAGCCATCAAGCAGGAAAACAATGGGAGACCTGAGGAGTGAGCTCAGAATTATGGATTCCAGACTGCATGGGCCATGGGACTGCAGAGATGGGAAATTGGTGGTTAGGGCCAACTTTGCCACCTGACCCTAGTGGTCTCCAAAGTGGAGTGCAAGAGCCCCCACCCAAAGAAAATATTAGAACTTCTGTGTATGTTTATTTTTTTTATCTCTTAAGTTCTATTTTGGGACCTGTTCTTGTAATGTACAAAAATGTATTACCAAGGTGAGTGTGTGTGTATCTTTGTGTGTTGCATAGTGTGTGTGTGTGTGTGTGTGTGTGTGTGTGTGCAGGTGTATTTGCACACATGGTATATTAGCTTGCTAGGGCTGCTGTAACAAAGTACCACAAACTAAGTGGCTTAAACAATAGAAATTGATTCCTTCGCACAGTTTTAGAGGTTGTAAGTCCAAGATCAAGGTGTCACCAGGGTTGGTTCCTTCTGAGACTGTGAGAGAGAATCTGTCCCATGCCACCCCCCAGCTTCTGGTGGTCTGCCGGCAATCTTTGGCATTTCTTGGCCTGTAGATGCATCATCCCAATCTCTGCCTCCGTCTACACTCAGCGTTCTCCCTGTGTATGTGCACATTGCCCCTATTGAGAGCCCAGTCATGTTGGATTGGGGGCCCACCCTACTCTAGTATCATCTCATCTTAATTAATTACCTCATTTTGCCTTGTATAATGCGCACTTTTTTGTGAGGGAAAAATAAGGATATGCATTATACATGAGCAGTACTATTTCTGTATCTGTATAAATGTTTTCAATTCTTTTACTTATGCTTATGAGGTAATGGAGAAATTGAAGAAAACAATACTTCTCATATTGACAGTGACGGAGAGTTCTCAGCCTTCTATGATGCATAAATATCAAAAATTTGTTACAGCTACATAAAAATTCTTGTACCTTGTATCCGTTCTTGTGTTTTGTAATTATTTGTTACATAAAATTTCTTGTACCATAATATGTTTTTAAAATGTTAAAATTGCTTTATAATACAAAAAACAAGTACCTAAATATAAACAAATAAAACTTTGAATTAAAAAATTAAAATAAAAAATCTTTTTCCCTGAAAGTTTGGGCCAAAATCATGGGTGCACATCATATGTGGCAAAATATGGTGTATATATACAGTGACCCTATTTCCAAATAAGGTCACACATTCTAAGTATGGGGTAAGGACTTCAACATATGAACTTTGCAGGACACAGTTCAGCCCATAACAGATGGCATACGCAGTGAAACAAGCTAGAAACCACTAGTTTAGCAAAGCTGTTTGCTCTCTGTGGTCAGCTAACCCTGACTGTTAGCCCAGCCATCTCTCTTTCTCATGAGGAGGCTTTGGTCAAGGAGTAATCTTCACCAATAGCTAGGGTGACCAGATGTCCTGTTTTAGACAGGACAGAAAACAACAGTACTCTCCCGTTTCAGGTGGTACATATGGTCAGCCTAGTCTCACTGGGCTATGTTCATGGTGTCAGTACGCTGACCAGAAGTACCGTTTGAAATGGACAGTACTGTTGTTTCTGTCCTGTTTAAAATGGTGCATCTGGTCAGCCTACTAAGAGTTGCTGCCAGGGTTTTCTGGGCCTGGAGCCCTCTAGTCTGCCAAGAAGAGGAGAGTCCTGCAGACAGAGGTACAAGGCCCTGAGTGCCAGGCATGAGAAGAGTGCTCTTGGTCCTGCTTCTCTTCTCTGTCTCAAAGCATTAAGTCACAATGAGCATAAGAGGTACACTAAGCAGCCACAAGTGAAAGGACTCCTCAGCCCGGTCACAGCGGGGATGGAGGTCAGGAGCCCCAAGACTCTTGTGGCAGGACCTTGGGTAAGTCACAGGATTCTAGGATTTTAAAGTTGGCAGGCACCTTTGAGGTCCCCCAGCCCAACCTTCTCATTTTGCTGACGAGGGGACTGAAGCCAAAGGACGGGAGCGTCTTGCCCAGGGTTCTAGTTAGGATTAGGACCGGCGTCTGTGTTAGCTCTCTACTGCTGCACAACCAATTACTCCCAAACCACACACACTTATTATCTCACACTTTTGCTGGTCAGGAGTCTGCTCAGCCCAGCTGGGGCCTCTGCTTCCAGGGTCTCTCCTAAGGCTATAGTCAGGGCGTTGGCTGGGGCAGGAGGGTCAGCTTCCAAGCTTGCTTGAGTGGCTGCTGATGGAATTCAGTTCCTATGGGCTGTTGGACTGAGGCCTTGGCTCCCCACTGGCTGTTGGCCAGAGGCCATCTGCAGCTCCTTGCCACGTGGCCTCTCCACCAAGGCAGCTTGCTTCAACAAAGTGTGTGAAGTCACAGTCTTTTGTAACCTGATCACACAATGACATTGCTTTCACCTATTCGGTTTATCAGAAGCAAGTCATAGGTCCAGCCTACACTCCAGGGAAGGGATTACACAAGGGCATGGATAGTAGGAGGCAAGGGTCATTGAGGGCCATCTTAGAAATGGCTTACCATAGCAGCATGTAACAGCAAACCCAAATAATAGTGGGTGACATAGAAATTTATTTTTCTCCCCTGTAAGAGAAATGTGGAGACAGGCAGCCCAGGGCTGGAATGGGAGCTCTGTTGTCATCAGGGGCCCAGCCTCTTTCTGTCTTTCTGCTTCGTCATGCTTAATGAGTATCTCTTAGCCTCAAAGTTGCCTCGTAGTCCAAGAGAGCTGCTGCAGATCCAGGCATCACATCCACTTTCTAGGCAAGAAGGAGAAAATGGGAAGGGCACTTGCCAGCTCAGCCAGTCCTTTAGGAAGTTTCCCACTCAGTAAGTTCCTTTTATATCTCGCTGGCCACTACTGTCTGGGAGAGAGGCTGGGAAATGTAACTTTTATCTGGGCACATTATCTCCTTCAGTGTTAATACTTTTTCTGTTAGTAAGAGAGAGGGAGAGCATATATAACCTGCAGGTGATAAAGCCAGGTTTTGGGGTTCCACTGCAATTGTGGCTCTCCCCAAAGTTCCTGGTCTCCTGGGGAGGAAATAAGGCTGAAGCATTGCAGGATGAAGCATTGAATAAAGACATGTAATTTTACCTGGCCAATTTCATCTGCTCCCTCCCCCATTCACTGAACATCCTTTTGCTGACCATCTACTCTCCACGAGGCAGCAGGACAGGAGGAAGAAAAAGACTTGAGGAGCCCATAACACCTGAGGGGAAACAGCGGTGTGAGTGGATAAATGACCATTCAACAGATAACACAGCAGAAAACCAATCGTGGGGAGGAGGGGCATGCAGGCCAGGTCTTGAGGGGTGGATAGGAGATGTGTGAGCAGGAATGGGTCAGGAAGCAGCCTGTGTGCTGGTGGGCAGATCCATCCTCCTGGTCTAATGGAGGGCCTTGCTGGGGTGTCCGCCCTTCTCCAACCTGAGAACTGGGGCTGTTTCAGGTCAGGAGGCCCAGCAGCTAATGCAAGAGGCAGGCCTTTACCTCAGACAGGGCCCACGATGGGGCCTCCAGCACCCTCTCTTTCATTCCTGCTTCATCTTTTCTAGTCCATCCTCTGGCTCCGCAATTCCTTAGACCCCCAGTGGGCATGCATCAAGCTGCAGGCCCTGAAATGGAGGGCAGGTGGCCTAGGTGGGCAGGGAAACCCCTGCTGAGGGTACCGGAGAGTCGAGATCTTCTGGGGTCTTACCGGGGTCCTAGGTTTCTCTCGTTGGAGGACCTAAGGGACATCGCAGGCATCCCCCATGCCTGGGTTGCCTTCTAAGTCACAAGAGAACAACCCAAACCACACAACTTAGCCTGTGAACTTCTACTCACTCATATTTAAGAGTGTTTCAGAGGCTTAGGTGTGGAAGAAGTCGAAAGTGTAATGTCATTAGCAGGGGGAGAAGGTGTGGTGGGCACCTCTCAGCAAGGGAGGTGAAGGTGCCACCCTCCAGCAAGGGAGCCCTCAGGGCAGCAGGGCTTGCTGGGGGATCTGGGGCTGAGCTCAGGGCAAGTAGTTTCTGTGCATTTACAAGTTCAGGATCAGACCTTGGGGACTTACCTCCCTTTGGTATTGTGCCAGCAAGCGAATCCACCTCTGGGAGGTGTGGGAAATGCTGACCTGGCATTGCAGTGTGGACAGGCAGGCTCCCTGCTTGCCATGGAGGTGAAGGCAGAGACAGAGTCCTACAGCAACACCCAGAGCAATAATGAGGGTGATAGTGCCAGTAACGGTAGGGACAACGTTTACTGAGCGTATCAACACGTTCAACACGAGTTAAAAATACTTTCTGGGGATTGGCTTCCCGAGCCTCACCTCCAATCCCCAGCCTCTCCCCAGAGATGGGGGACAAGCCCCCGTGGTGCTCTCGTTTCCCACCTCTATCCCTAGTGGGCAGGATGCTGCCCCGCCCTCCGCCCACCCACCCCACCCCCAGCAGGGGCCCTGGTACATTGGGAGACAGAAAATGACCTCAGTGCCAGTTCCATGGTGGATGTGGAAAGGTCTGGAAAGGTCTGGCAGATGAAGCAGCACCCCTGTAGGAGGGTGTGAGCAGACAGCTCTGCTGGCCTGGGGTGTGGCAGGTGCCTCACAGCACGGATGTGCCCTGAACATGACCACAGGCAGAGGGCCCTCAGAGCCAGCGTTCCAACCAGGTAGTCAACAAACAGGCAGGGGGGACCCCACAGCCAACCTTTTCTTTTTTCTCTTAAGTTTGTTTTTCTCTTATAAGAATGCCACAGTCATTTTTATTATT
>PVJL010017721.1:0-17573 GCA_004026885.1 Lyroderma lyra
GAATACTATTCAAACATAAACTGATGGAAACCCTGCCATTTGCAAGAACATTAATTGACCTTCAGGAAATAATGGTAAACTAAGTAAGACAGAGAAAGGCATATACTGTATAATCTCACTTACATACATATAATACATTTAAGAATGTCTTAGAAAAAGAGATCTATTTATCTTTACCAGAGGTGGGAGTTGAGCAGTAGGAAAATTAGATGTTGTTAATCAAAAGGTACAGACTTCTAGTTATGGTACAAGTAAGTACTGGTGATGATATGGACAACATGATAACTATAGTTAAACTGTTGTGGGATATCTTCAAACATTGTGAAGAGAGTAGATGCTAAAAGTACTCAGCACAAAAGCCAAATAAACACAATTTCCTTTTTCTTTTCTGTTCCTTTCTTGTCTTGTTTTGTATCAATATAAGATAGCAGATATTAACTTACAATGGGATAATTTCACAAGGTATAAAGACAATTTTATTTATAATAATTGTTACTGTAGTAGGTAAAAATAAAACAATTTCTAGTAAAAAATCATCTATGATATACAAGTTGTAGCAATTTTAAGAAGTAGAGTTAGCCCTGGATATTTTGTAGACTGTATATTAATAGGCAGAATAAATCCCAACAAAATTTAAAGTAAATCTTATGCATTTGAAACATATTTTTGTATTACTACTAATGTGTGAATGCATTTCTGTTTTTTAAAATGTGTGAATATGTGTGTGTGTGTGAGTTGCGTGAATGTGTGTGTGTGTGTGTGTGTGTGTGTGTGTGAAAAAGAGTGTGTGTATACTTGCTAAATAATATAAGAACAGCATAAAAACTGATCACTATTTATGGAAGCAGACACACTCACTCTAAGGCATGTTTTGCTGTATATTTAAGGGTTCAACATAAAATTTTATTTAAAGTTGTCAAGAAGTCATCTGTTTCCTTCTTTAAGAGCTTTGGTAAAAACACACATCCTCTCCAACCATCATGATCATGGATGTTGATAGTTAAACATCAGGTCCTAGGAAGCAAGTGGTCCTCATGGTGTGATCCTGGGATTCCATAATGCTTCTGATAAAATATCACCCCAGAAAAGCTTGAAAACTGAGGATCCAAGAGAAAATCTGAAAGAAGTTTGGTGTTGCACATCCAAGTGCTCCCTGTTACATGTCTCCACCATGGTTCTAGCATTACTTCCTTCAGGTCACAGGGTTCCCTCCTGAGGGCAAATATGGGATCCCTATGTTTGGAGAACTGAGCTGAAAGATCTTCCTGGGACCCCATGTAGACACAGATACTACAGGATGAATTTCACCATCCCTGGACTTGATCAGTTCTTTCAGAAGATGGAGGAACTGATTGCTGTCTTGGAATCAGGACAGGGAGAGGGTAAGTGAAAGGTAAAAAATTAATGTGGAACTCTTTGTCCACATGTGAGATGCATACAGATCTGCACTTAGGGACAAATCAATCAGAAATAAATTTGTGGTGATTAGAATTACCAGTGAACAGTTAAAAAGACCTGAAGCTGCATTTTTTTCTGCATCTAAAAGTTTTGTTGAAAAATTATGAAATCCTGCAAGCAAAAGCTAAGATCTTGCTTCTTTATGAACATCATACCAATGCAAATAGTACAACACTCAGAAATGCATATGATTACACATACACATACAATGTACACAGCATACATACTAACACATTCACTGACACACATAAAATCAGATGTACTAGGTAAAGCACGGTCTATTTCTGCACCTGCTCTTCAGATTAGCCACAGTGATCTGTAGTCCTGAGCGCCCCCTGAAGCCCAGCTCAACCTTTGCATACTGAGAAGAAATTGTCATCATCTGGGCAGGTATGGTCTCCCTCACTGTGTATGTTACAATAATATGTCTTGTCCTTGGTGGCCACGAAGCTAAGCTGCAAGGATAACTGATTCTGAGACATGTCTCTGGAGTCAAGATTGTGCTCAGTAAACAAAGTTTGGAGTGTGCACTATCCCTCATTCTTGTGCACCCCATTTATTGCAGGCTCATTCCTAAGTCTGACTCACGTAGCTCAACTTTCTTTGGACACCTGGGGACAAAGTGGTTATTGTGAGTGAGTGTACCCTCACCTTTCAGCTTCATACACTATTGACCAGGGACACTTAAAGAAGTAAGTTTCTATCGGATAGAAAAAAATCCCTGAAGATGTTATGCCTATGACATACTCCTTCTTCAGCCCAACATTCAGCCTGCTGGGATGGGTAACACAGATTTTCCTATTGTGGGTGGGGTTTTCCTTGGAGTCTGTATTTCATTTACATGTGGGAAGGTTCTTGTTCTGTGTGCTGCTGGGGACTCAGAACAGAGACTCAAAATACAAACATGCAAAGAAATTAACAAGTGCTCACACACAAAAGTGCATGAAAACTTTTATATTTGAGAACACATACACTGTTACACACATATAAATTCCAGTACCACAGGAAGTGTAACCTGTCCCCTGGTTCCTGAGGTACTGCTGAGGAGCTGCTTTTTAGGAAAGTTTTATGGGTTTAGCAGTGACCCTTGGGAATATGTAGATTCTTATTGCTGAAACTTTTAAGTGTCTCATATGACAGGACTTTGCAGACTTGAAAATTAAAGGGTGCTGACATGAGGAGATTATTCTAAATTATCTGAGTGCAACCTAACTGTAATCACAAGCGTCTTTATTAGAGGAAAACAGAAGAAAATTAGACTAAAAGTGTATTTTGATTGTAGAGACAATGCAGGGGTGTGTTTGAGCATCTACCCAGGTAAATTAGGAACTAGAGGGTAAGGTGTTAACATTTCGTAAGGAATAAAGAGACCCCATGTGTTAGAGGTTTTGGGGAGGTCTTATTTTACCTTCTGTGGGGCCAGGTATGCCTGATTAAAGGAAGGTACTGTGTGAGGAGACTGTGGGCATGTGATGAGCCTGAGCTCAACACAGAGGGAACAAAGTTTCTCTGGAGTTTCTTATTCTAACTGTTTTCCAACTATAAGGAAGACAAGAGGACTCAGAATGGTCTTTTTGTTTAGAAATGAATAAAAGATGCCAAGAAATGTAGTGAATGGTGGTTCCTAGATACTGTGATATGTATCTGCAAATAAACAAAGTCACTTATTAATTTGTTGTTTGCTGTGAGAATATGAGAACTTAAAGCCACAAAGTATAAGCAGTTATTGTCCAAGGGTGAACCTGAGAACTTTGAAAGAAATTGCGTGCTTCCATCAGGAAGCCCCTTTCCCACCAAGGTCCACCCATGATCCTGGGTCTGTTTTCTGTGCTCCCTGTGTTTTGAGCACCCCCTGGTGTCCTGAGTTGCCCCTTCACGACCAGGCACCCTGTCTCCTGCTTGGAGATTTGTGTTTGGACTCACACTAACTTCCCATAACTGCATATATCACACAGATATATATGGCCCTGTCCCCAAATTTTGAGTTGCTCATCTTAAGCTAGGTTGTGTTTTAATGGATGTCCCTGGAAATTGCAAAATGTTCCTGAATTGACAGAGCATGCCACTGATGTTTTCAAATTGGTTTACTCACTACTGCCACCAACTCCATCTCTTCTCTGGAACCTGGTGTACTCAGTGCATGTTGTAATCTGTATAGGTGGATCCAGAGGCTTTGCAGGAATGGCTTACAGATTCCTGGGCCTGGCTCACATCTTCCTAAAATATACCAGCTGCATTTCACACAGAACAACTGCAAACACAGAAAACAGACTGAGAACGGCTTCCTATGGAGCAGTTCTGATTGAGCCTGATACAAAACAACAAAAACAACAACATACTACTACAGTGAGGAGAAAAAAATCCCAGATAAATCTAGACTCCATGGTGTGGAAACTGAAAAATGTCACATATGGGAAAGTTCCTCACTAAAATCTGCAGAATGAAAAGAAAAAGTGTTCTTCATTTACAAGAAAGGTACTGCATTTGCATGTCCTCATCTCCTTGGACATGTATGAGTGGCCCATCTGGGTCCTCTCCTCATGAATTGTATTCCAAGGAAAGCAGGGGGAAGATAACTCCTGAGACTGGACTCAGGAGCACTCTGCCTTCACCACTATTTTTTTTTAACATGGGACCTTCATGGTATGGACTCTTACCACAAATTAAATCCAAAATTGTCATTAAATATAAACATCCATTAAAAAAAACATGTGACAGCAGTCTGTTCTCACAAGCACTGTAAACGAAAGACCTCTACATGAAATCAGAGTCTGGAATAGAATGAAATAAAATGTAGGTGTGTACATGGTCTAGGTTTTATTGTACATAGTTCCAAATTGTCCTGAGCTCAGGTTGTCACCATGTCCCACACCACCCAGGGTCAGGCAAACTGCAGGTGCCTCTCTCCAGTGCTCCTTTTGCAGTATGGGAAGGGGGTGAACATTCAGGACATTTGAAGAAAGATCTGGTGTGTCCTGGTTACAAAGATGTGATCTGCTTTTGATATCACTGCATTTTCTCTCCTCTCTGCATGAACAAGTTGACCTATGCTTGGAGAAATCCTGTGACACTATAGAACCAGGTTACCTGTAACAACCCTCACATTTTGTCAGACCGTTGCTGACACCTGGTTTGAGACATGAAAAATATAATTTATGTGCTAGCATTGTCTTTACTCCAGACACTAAAAAATGTGTCACAAAGATCCAAATAAAAATCAGAAATGAAAGAGGAGAAGTTACAACAGATGCCACAGAAATACAAGAAATTATATGAAAATACTATGAACAACTATATGCCAACAAATACTGCAATTTGGAAAAAATGGATATTTTTTTAGAAAAATAAAAACTTCCCAGATTAAATCAAGAAGAAAGAGAAAATCTAAGTAGGCCAATTACTAAGAGTGAAATTGAATCAGTGATCAACAATCTTCCATCGAGCAGAAGTCCTGAACCACTATTTACACCATATAAAAAATGAAACTCAGAATAGATAAAATTCCTAAATACAAGACCTGAGACCATAAAACGTCTAGAAGAAAATATAGGGAGTAACCTCCCAGATATTGCCATTAGCAATATTTTTAATGATATATCTCCTCAGGCAAGGGAAACAAACAAAAAACAAATGGGACTACATCAGACTAAAAAGCTTTTTTGTATTTTTTTACAGCAAAAGAAACCATTAACAAAACAAAAGGCATCCCATGGAATGAAAGATAATGTTCACCAGTGAGGCAATTGACAAAGGGTTAACATTCAAAATCTATAAGAAAAATGTAACTACCTTATGATCCACTCCTGGGTATTTACCCAAAGATATCCAAAACGCTAATTAAAAAATATATGCACCCCTATGTTTATTGCAGCATTATTTACTATATCCAAGATATATTGGTGGAAATGTCCACCAATAAATGATTGGATAAAGAAGCTGTGGGACATTTACACAATGAGGTATTATGCAGCCATAAAAATATTTTTGCAGCAACACGGATGGAACTAGAAGTTATTATGCTAAGTGAAATTAGACTAAGAAAAACAAGTACCATATGATCTCACTTATAGGTGGAATATAAAGAACAGAATAAACAAATAATCAAAACAGCAAAAACAAAAACCAAACAAAATAAACAAAAAGCTCATTTAAAATGTGGCAGATCATTATGTTAAGTGAAATAAGCCACACAGGAAAAAACCAAGGATTACATGATTACACTCATACATGGAACATAAAATTGAAAACAACAAAGAAACAAAATTCATGGACAAAGTCAGTAATTTAGTAGTTATCTGAGGGTAAAGGGGGTGGAGAAAAAGGGATAAAGACACAAATGTGTGGTGATGGAAAGAAAACTGAGTGTGGGTGATGAAAACATAATGCAATGCATGGAGGAAGTAATGTAGAATTGCTCACCTGGAGCCTATGTAATTTTTTACTAATCAAAATCACCCCAATGAAATTTGCAATAAAAAAAAGAAAATGTGTCACGAGAATAAGAAATTATGGATCAATGTGTCTGATGGAGACAGATGCAAGCATCCTAAAGAAATGTTAATAAACCAAATACAATTGTACATAAAAGGTAACACACTGTATTTGAGGGCTGTTTATTCAGGTAATGTGAAAATGACAAAATTTTAAAAACCAGTAAATTAGAAAAGGAAATTCTTATAATTACTATACAAAATAATAGTGTACCTAAATAAAGGCTATGTGTGAATATAGCATGTCGCATGTAATCATGAAAGATTAAAGGATCTTACAGTCATTGTGAATTAGACAGGAATGGCTAACAGCACGTCTTCTATTTAATATTTTCAATGAGACAAGAGAAAATAAAATACATTATTCAAGTAAATAAATATGACATTATTTACATGTGATATGAGTGTGTTCTTTCCAAATAATAATATGTACATTACTAAGGTATAAAAATTAGTAAGGTATTTTGGTAAACTAACTTGATACAATGTGCAAGAAAGAAATAGTTGCATTTCTATAGATGAGGGGAAAATATAATTAAAAACAATTCCATTCACAAAAGTTTCAAATATATCCAATATATAAGAAGCACTGCAAAATTCTTTTTTTTTTTTTTTTTTTTTTTTTGCGTTTTGCTATGTCCTGGCTGGGAATCAAACCCAGGCCACAATGCCGACAGCACCAGCGCCGAAGCCTTAAGCCACTACACCACCAGGGAACTCCCACAAAATTCACTCTTAAATCTCTTCTCTTCAAACTCCAGAAGGTTTACTTTCATTAAATTTGAGTGATAAACAAAAACGAAACAAGCATGGCCTGCTACCACTGTGTTTAAATTCTGATATGCTGTACTGAGACAGTTATATTGAAATGTCTGCTTTGTTCATTGCAAACCTTAAACACCATTTTGACTTTTATCATCCTAGATAAGGTTTCCTAAAGTCTCCTCATCCTTTCAGTATTCTCTTGTGAATCGCTGGAATTTTATAATCTCTCAATCTCAGAGGAGAATCTAAAGCCACAGAACCATATGGTTTCTCAGAGAGTTGTCTTATTTTGCATCAGTGAGGTACCTGGTGTGTCAAAGTACACGGTATCCTTGTAACAGTACATAAAATAAGCTGGTAAGATTACAGTTTAAGCAGCTCACATTATAGTGAGAATTTTTATAAATTATGTTTACTGGTCCATGGAGAAGCATATAAGGATACTGTACACAGGCCCATAAGCCAAATTTATTTGTAGTGCCATTTTTGGTTACATTAATTTTTCCTGTGGCCACTGCTAGGAACCAAAGTTCTAATTGCAAGGCACTGGTTTGTGCAACTAATAAGGGGGTAGTCCAAGCCTTCTCAACAGAAGGTTCTCCTTTCCATTTTTCAGTTTTATTACTCGACCAGTCAAATGTAGTATATTTTTCTCCTAGCCAATGAATCATGGGAGTATGATAGGTACATGTTTACCAACCAATCTTTTGAACATATCGAGATGACACGGAGAACATGGTGGTTGAGCAAAAATATTAGTGGGGGTACTGTACACTGAACTGTTAAACCCATAAAAATATATTGTTATTTCTTCCCCACTTTTGAGATCACTGGTCTTTTGTGCAAGTTATATATCCTTATATGCTGCACGTTGGCCATTTGACTCAGTGTCTCCAGCGGGCTCTAGATTTGAGCATAGAAGTCTCTGAAAGCTTAATCCAGCATAACTAAAGTTTTTCAAATCAGGCATGATATGCCCATCAGGATGTCCTCCCATAAGGGAATTGTCATTTGTCAAAACAGGGACTGAGGCACCTTCCCAGCATGCTATATGAGTAACAGGAGGATTAGGCACATATGTCCAATAAGTGTCTCCCTGTACTCTTAATACTTCGGTGTTCACAATAGCAAGCATGGCTGAATACAGAGTCTCAGGAGAAACAGTCATCCCTCTATTTTGTACAAGAGCGAAGCCCTCCTGGGTCAGTTTCTTGAGCCGACCCCAATTTGGAATCGGGCTCTTTTTAGTGGTCAATGCAGGAGGGCATCATGCCCTTTTGAAGGATTTACTCTCTGGGATTGTCATGGTTGGTTTCAGTGTCTGGCCTTTCAGAATGGTCATTGGCTCCATGAGTCTCATCTTCTGCAGGGGTGGACCGAGGTCCTCGGGATTCATGATGTTTTACTAGCCATTCAGGAATCCACATCAGTGGTAAATCTCCTTCTGGAAAGACACAAAGAAATCCTCTTCCCCACATTAGTACTGGATCTGGCCCATGCCACTGTCCAGGAGCCAAATCTTTCCATATTATTTTGCTTCTCTGCAAAGAGGGCATCTTGTGAAAATGTCTATCTGCAGGGGACGCTCCCTGTTCATCACAATCCAAAAAATTTAAAATAAAAAGAGAATAATTAACATAATTTTGAGGGGTAGGGTAATACCCTACAATCCTCCCTTTTATTTTTTGTAATTGAATTTTTATTGTTTCAACAATAGCTTGTCCTTGTGGATTATAAGAAATGCCAGTCTTAAGCTGAATGCCCATTTGAAGATCAAATTCTTGAAAACTCTGAGAAATATAAGCTGGATCATTGTCAGTTTTAATTTGTTGGGGCTTGTCCATAACTGCAAAAGCAGCAATACAATGATTAATTACATGTTTAGCAGTTTCTCCTGTCTGCGTTGATGCAAAACTGAAACTAGAATAAGTATCAACATTAACCTGAACATATTTAGACCATCCAAATTCAGGAACAGGGGTCACGCCCATTTGCCAAATTTGATTAGATTTAAGGCCCTGAGGATTAATTCCTGTAGGTAAAACAAGAAAATGTATGAGGCATTGGGGGCAAGATTTTACAATATGTCATGCCTCTTCCCTTGTGATTTTGAATTCCTTATGAAGGAACGCTGCATTTTGGTGATGAAGGGCATGTGCTTGACATGTCTCATCCCAAGGATTTAAAGAAAGAGCAGCTGATACAAGGAAATTAGCAGTAACATTTCCTTTTGTTAGAGCACCAGGCAGAGTACCATGTGCTCGCAAATGAGTAATGAAACAAGGCTGTATAGGATCTCTGATAAGCTGTTGTAATTGGACAAGAAGATGAAACAATTCCTCCCTATTAGTATGAGCTAAAGTTGCAGTCTCAATTAATTTTACAACATGAACAACATAATTAGTATCCCTGTTAATATTAGGAGCTTGAGTGGGATAGTTAGTAAAAACCATAAGACTAGCCCAAAGTTCAGCTCTTTGAGTAGACTTATAATGAGTATTTAGAACTCTCTTACCAGCTTGTGTATAATATCCAGTATACCCTGAACTAGAGCCATCAGTAAATACTGTGTGAGCTCCTGAAATGGAGGTGGCCACAATAACTTTTGGATAAATAAAATCATATTGATTAGTGAATTGAATAAATGTATTAGATGAATAACGTACTGAAGTCTGACCAGGAAAGTTAGCTAAAGCAACTTGCCAGCAATCAGCCAATTGCCACAACCATTGTTGTTGTTGTAGAGAGAAAAGAACAATAATGACAGACAGTTCAGATCCTAGAAGTTCATGAACTCGCCATTGTCCTTTAATGATTAAGGAGGCAGCAAGATCATATAAAGGCATAATGACTTTGGCAGGTGGATGAGCCAAATTAATCCATTCTATAACTCTCTGTGTTTTCCATAAGGCAGCTGTAGAAGTATGAGGAGTGTCAAAAATGATTAAGTAAACTGAGTTATTAGGATGCACTTGAGTGAGCTGAGAAATGTTAATGGCTTGTTCAACCTGTTGCAGTGCCTCCCTTGCTTGGGCAGTTAATGTACGAGGGGGAAGCAGGATCCGAATTTTCTTGTAATATTTCAAATAAAGGACTAAGTTCTTCAGTAGTTAATTTTAATGTACGTCGCAACCAATTAATATCTCCTAATAGTTTTTGAAAATCATTTAGAGTGTTAAGTTGATCTTTTCGTATGGTCACCTTTTGTGGAATAATTCGTTTGCCTTCAATTATATGACCAAGATATTGAAATGGAGCTGGGGTTTTTTTGTACTTTTTCAGGGGCAATATAAAGACCTGCAATCTTTAAAGCAATTTTAAGATCAGAGAACATCTGACATAAAGTATCAACATTAGCGTGACTGATAAGAATGTCATCCATATAATGAATGCAGTAAGCTCTAGGATATATTGTTTGGACAGGCTGGATGGCAACAAATTCCTGACACAATGTAAGGCTATTGATCACACCCTGTGGCAAAACTTTCCAGCAATGTATTTTCATAGGCTCCTTTTGATTTAAAGAAGGAACACTAAAAACAAAACTTTTACAGTCAGCAGGATGTAAGGGGACAGTAAAAAAGATGCCTTTTAAATCTATTATTATCAAATGATGATTTAAAGGTATAGCTGAAGCTTGTAGAGGTCCCATAACTTCAAGTAATGGGCACTCCTGCATCATGATTGTGCTGAGCCTGAGCCTCACACAACTCCTGAAATCCTGTTTTCCATAGCAGATAATCTCCACTGAGGCAGGCTCTGGCAATAATATTCCAATCATGTGGAATCAAAGGATTGTCTTTTAAAGACTCCACCAAACTCAATATAAATGGAGAAATGGAGTGATACATTGATGTTGCATTTTTGAGCACAAAGTTTTAAAAGGAATAGGCTCATAGTGTTTTAAAATCTGTCCTGGACTATTAGGGTCTGGTCTTTCTAGGATTGGAAATACCCCTTTAAAATAAGATATATCTTCTCAAGCCTGTCTAGCTTCGTGTAAACCCAACTGTAAAGGAGACATATGGAACACAGTAGTGTCTCTTTTAGGCATCATTTTAGGTGCCTCTGTTGGCCATTGAGGAGCAGTTGCCCATGTTTTAGATGGTGAGTCTGAAAAACGCTTCTGAACTCCCTGCAGAAGGCTGTCTTCATCCTCATGGTCTGAGTCCTTATCCTCTGAATCAGAGTCTTTTTTATCTCTTTGTCTCTTGTCTCATTCAGCCTCCTTTTAAAGTTCTTTTTTTTAAATTTATTTTTATTTTTTAAATTCATTTATATTGTTAGACTTATTAGGGTGACATTTGTTAGCAAGGATTACATAGGTTTCAGACATACAATTCTACAGTGCATTCTCAACTTGATGTATAATAAGTTCACCACCTAATGTGACTTCTCATTCCATCACCTTATATTTAGCTTCACCCCTTCCTCTCCCACCCCTTCCCCTTTCTCCGCTCCCTGACCCACTCGTCCCCAAATAAACATTAAACTATTGATTGTGTCCATGGATTATTTGTTTCTTCATTTCTTTTTTCTTTGCTTTCAGTTTTATATTCCGCATATGAGTGAAGTCATACAGTTCTTCGTTTTTTCTGTCTGGCTTATTTCGCTAAGCATGATGATCTCCAGGTCCATCCATTTTTTTGCAAATGGCAATATTTCATCTTTTCTTATAGCTGAGTAATATTCCATTGTGTATATGTACCACAGCTTCTTTATCCAGTCATCTGTCGCAGGGCACTTTTATTGTTTCCATGTTTTGGCCACTGTGAACAGCGCTGTGATGAACATTGGGGTACATAAGTCTTTGCGGACAAAGGTTTTCAAGTCTTTTGGGTAGATCCCCAGAAGGGGGATTGCTGGTCAAATGGTAGCTCCATTCCCAATTTTCTGAGGAACCTCTACACTGTCTTCCATAGTGGTTGTACCAGTTTTCACTCCCACCAGCAGTGTACCGGAGTTCCTTTTTCTCCACATCCTCTCCAGCACTTGTTATTCCTTGTCTTGTTGATAACAGCCATTCTAACAGGTGTGAGGTGGTATCTCATTGTGGTTTTGATTTGCATTTCCCTAATAGCTAATGAGGATGAGCATTTTTTCATATGTCTGCTGGCCATTTGTATTTCTTCGTGGGAGAAGTGTCTATTTAGTTCTTCTGCTCACCTTTCAATTGGGTTGTTTGGTTTTTTTGTTGTTGTTAAGTCTTATTAGTTCTTTATATATTTTAGATATTAGACCCTTATCTGAAGCATTATTTGCAAATATTTTCTCCCATTCAGTTTTTATATTCTGGAGGGAGAGACTTATCTGTAATTTGTGCAGAATCAGGGACTAGTGAGTGTAATTTCTCATATCCCTGTATAGTCTTAGCTAAAGTCAGAGAATTACCTTCCTCAGGCAATCGCACACATGCTGGTCTATGGTCTAAACATTCTTGAATTAACATCCACAAAGCAAAAGTGTGTACAGGGTTTATTTCCATCCCATCAACTGCATAGCAATCCCTCAGTTTTTTTCCTACCCTTTCCCATGTTTGTGTATTTACAGTTCCTTCCTCAGGAAACCAAGGACTGGTTTTATGTACAAAATCTAAAAACTCTAAAAGCTGATGCCTGTTTACACTGCTGCTTTAGTTTGTAGCATATATTTTAACATATCTACATAGAGCTATATTTCCTTAGATTCTGAATGTCCCAAGTTTTACACCCGGCTCTCATATTTCGCTCCCACTTACCTTAGTTCTTAAAAGCTGATGGCCTTTAACACTCTTAATTGCATATGCCTCTCAGGAGCATTCCCTCATCTGATTTTTTGAGTTCCTCCATACTCTGATCCTTGTTTGGGCGCCACTTTGCCATGAACTGTGTGGATGAACAGGTGAACTGGAGGGGAGGTGATGGGGAATGAAGAAAAATCACACAGACACATACATAGTCAGAAAAGCTGGGACCAGGTGGTTCTCTGCACTCTGATGGAGACACAGAGACCCCTCCTGGCAGCATCATGTTTATTTTATAGGGTGGGCAAAACAAGTGAGATCATGGGGTAAATCAGTAAAGCGAGACTGGAAAGTACACCTCAACTAGGAAATATGCATTGTTCTTTTCTAATCCTTTAAAGTTCCAGATAACTGCACTTAATCAATATCTTGGTACATGTTGGTAAGGTATTACTGTCTGTACTATTATTCTCTTCAAAGCAGGCAAGCCATAAGTCATGTCTCAAGTCATTTCCAGAGACCAAACAGCTTTGGGGGTCATACTTTTTAACCCCCAAGCCAGAAACCCCATCCCGAGTATTGTCCTTGTGCACCCAGCTCTGGGCTGCCTTGCAAAACCCTTGAACTGTGGATTCCAAGCACACAGGTAGCCTTGTTAAAACCTGTTTTCTCAAAGGACTTGGCTTCTGCCTCATGCGCTCCCTACAGATACCCAGAAGAGGAAATACTATGTCATATGGCAACTCTATTCCTTTTTATTTGAGAAACTGCCATATGGTTTTCCATAGTGTCTGTACCAATTAACATTCCCACCAGCAGTGTGTGAGGGTTTCTTTTTCTCCAAAGCCTCTCCAACACTTGTTATTATTTGACTTGCTATTATTATTTGTATTATTATTTGTCTAGCTATTCTAACAGGTGTGAGGTGTTATTTCATTGCGATTTTTATTTATATTTTTGTAATTGCTAGTGAAGTTGAAGATGTTTTCATATATCTGTTGGTCATTTGTATGCCTTCTTAAGAGAAGTGTCTGTTCAGGTGCTTTGCCAATTTTTTATATACATTATTTGTTTTCTTGTTGTTGGGTTATACAAGTTCTTTATATATTTTGGATATTAGCCCCAAATCAGAGGCATCATTTGCAAATATTTTCTCCCATTTTGTTGATTGCCTTTTTGTTTTGTTGATTTTAAAGTTTTGCTGTAGAGAAGTCTTTTAGTTTAATATAGTAACATTCACTTATTTTTGCTTTTACTTCTCTTGTCTTTGAGGTCAGCTTCATGATGTCCTCTTTGAACCCAAGGCCTATTAGTTTAGGACCAATGTTTTCTTTAATACACTATTTTTGTTTTGGTCTTATGTGGACTCTTCAATCCATTTTGAGTTAATTTTGGTATATAGTGGAAGTTTACAGTACAGATTTATTCTCTTGCTTATGGTTTTCCAATTTTTCCAGCACCATTTACTGAACAGGCTTTCTATTCGCCATTGTATATATTTTTTGCTCCTTTGCCAAAAATTATCTGTCTATATATTTGTAGGTTCATATATGTGTTTTTGATTCTTTTCCATTGGTCTCTCTGTGTGTTTTTCTGCCAATACCAAGTTGTTTTGAGTATTGATACTTCGTAGTATAGATTGAAATTGGGGAGTGTAATACCTCCAGCCTTATTCTTTGTATGTAGAATTGCTTTGTCTATTTGGATTTTGTGGTGGTTTCATATGAATCTGCTAATTTAAAAAATCTATTTCTTGAAAGAATGTTTGTGGGATTTTGAAAGAATTGCATTAAATCTGTTTATTTCTGGCCATTGTAAACGATGTTGAGTATGCCAATCCAAGAACATGGAATACATTTCATTTTTATGTGTCCTCTTCAATTTCTTTTTATAGTGTCTTATAATCTTCAGTGTATAGTCCATCATGTTCTAGATTAATTCTCCAGTATTTTATTGTTTTGTTGTAGTCACAAAAGTTATTGATTTTTTCATTTCTTTTTCTGAAGTTTCATTTTTACTGTATAAAAATTCAATTAATTTTTCTACAATTGATTTTGTATCCTGCAAGTTTATTGTATTTGTTTATTGTTTCTAATAGTTTTTTGGTAGAGTCTTTGGAATTTTCTATATAAGGTATCATCTCATCTGCAAATAGTGACAGTTCGACCCTCTCTCTCTTAATTTGGATACAACTTATTCCTTTCTCTTGCCTGATTGCTAGGGCTAGAATTTCCAGTACTATGTTGAATAACAGTGGTGACAGGGGGAATTCCTTTCTTGTTCCTGATTTAAGGGAAATAGGCTTCAGCTTTTCCCCATTCAGTATGATATTAGCTGAGTGCAATATATGATCTTTATTATGTTGAGATACTTTCCTTCTTTACACATTTTATTAAGTGTTTTGATCATAAATGGGTGTCATTATCTTGTCAAAGTCTTTTTCTGCATCAAGAGGTATAATCACATGGTGTTTTTCTTTTAGTTTGTTCATTTTTTTATTTGCATATGTTGAACCATTTTTGTACTTCTGGGATAAACCTCATTTGACCATAGTGTATAATCTTTCTGATACATTGTTGTATTGTATTTGTTAATATATTTCTTTAAGATTTTGCATATGTGTTCATCAGAGATATTGGTCTATTATTTTCTTTCTTTTTATGTTATTCCAGGTTTTGCTATTAGGGTTATGTAGGCCTTGAAGAATGAATTGGGAAGAGTTGCCTTATCTTCATTTTCTGGAAGATTATCAAAAGGATGGATGTTAATTATTTCTTGAATGCTTGATAAAACTTGTTGGTGAGACTATTTTGTCCAGGGCTTTTGCCTTTAGGAGATTTTGGATGATTGTTTCAATTTTTTGAACTATTGATTGGTCTATTTAGATTATCCAGTTCCTCTTGGTTCAGTCTAGGAAGACTATATGTTTATAAAAATTTGTCAATTTCTTCTTGGCTGTAAAATTTGGTGGCATAAGCCTCTCATAATATTTTTATCTGATCCTTTGTATTTCTGTAGTATCTGTCATAATTTCTCCCTTTTTATTTCTAATTCTGCTCATTTGTGTCTTTTCTCTTTGCCCTTTGGTTAGCCAAGCCACAAGTTTGTCTATTCTATTGAATTTTTTCAAAGAACCAAAATTTTTTTCCCCATTTCATTTAGTTCTGCTCTAATTTTTATTATTTATTTTTTTCTGCTGACTTTGTTTTTGTTTTGTTTTTTTTTTTCTGTTCTTTTTTTCTAGTTGGAATTCCAGGAGGAATGTTAAAATGTTTACTTGTGATTTTTCCTGTTTTTTGAGATAGACATAATGATACACAATTTTCTCTTATTAATGTTTTTGCTGCCTCTCAATACTTTTGATATGTTTTATTTTCATTATCATTAGTTTCTATGATATGTATTCTTTAAATTCTTATTTTATTTTTTATTTGATCCAATATGTTTTTATAACATATTGTTTAATCTCCATGGATATGTGATTTTTTCTGCTTTTTTATTCATTGATCTTCAATTACAAAGCTTCGTGGTCTGAGAATACATTTGATATGGTTTCAATCTCACTGAATTTGCTGTGTTTAATTTTGTGTCCAAGAATATTCTATTCTTGAGAATATTCCATGTATACTAGAAAAAAATGTATAGTCATGTGTTGTAGGATAAAGTGTCCTGTAAATATAAATTATGTCCAATTGCTGTAATATGTAATTTAAAGGTGATATTTTATTTATTTTATGTTTTGATTATCTGTTTATGGCTGTTAGGGGAGTGTTTATGTTTGCTATTATAATATATTTTTGTCAGTTTCTCCTTTTAGTTCTGTTTGTAGTTGCTTTGTAAATTTTGATGTTTCCTTATTGGTGGCATATATATAAATAAATGTTATATATTCTTGTTGTTGCACTTACATTTTTATTGTTATGAAATATCCATCTTTGTCTCTTGTTTCCTTTTTTTATCATGAAGTCTCTTTCATCAGGTATCAGTATAACAACTCCTGATTTTCTCTGGATGCCATTTGCTTGGAGTGTTGTTTTTCATTCTTTTACCCTTAGTCTGTGTTTGTCCTTGTGACTGAGTTGTTTCTCTTGGAGACTGCATATGGATGCATTTTGTTTTTTGATCCAGTCTGCTACTCTGTGCTTTTTTATATTGGTGAGTTCAGTCCATTTCCATTTAGGGTGATGATTGCTATATGAGGATTTGCTATGACCATTACTTCCTTCTTTTTAATTTTTTTAATGTCCCAAGTCTTGCCCATTTATTTTGATTTTTTTTTTCATGTCAAAGCCCATACCTCTGTAGTTCATGAGATGCCAGCCTTGTGCTGGAGTATTCTCTCAGCTTCTGTATTTCTGAAAATAAGTTTATTCCTTCTTCATATCTGAAGGATAACTTTGTTGGATAAATACTTTTAGCTGGTAATTTCTATTGTTTAATATTTTGAATATTTGATTCTGCTGAGAGAATATATGAGTTTCTGCTGAGAAGTCTGATAATAGCCTGATGGGCTTTCCTTTAAAGGATATATATATATAATATATAAAATATATCTATATCTATATCTATATATATATAAATTTCCTTGATTGCTATAAGAATTCCTTTTTTGTCTTTGAGTTTTGACATCTTCAGTATTATGTGCCTTGGAGAAGATGTACCAGAGTCCAGATAGCTAGAAGTATTGTTTTCTTCTGGAATTTGGGGTTCCAGATTTCCTCATAGGTTTGGTAATTTCTTTTCTACTATCTGTTTGAGTAAGTTTTCTGTAGAATTCTCTTCTGCACCTTCTGCTATTCCAATTATTCTAGTGGTTTTTTTCTAACAGAGTAAGTTAATCCTAATAGAGACCTTTTTTTACTTTTACTCTCGAGTTTTTCTCTTTTTTCTATGTTTTTTCCATATTCTACTCTCCAATATCAATAATTCTTTCCTCCATCTCATCAGCCCTGCTTTCTATCATAGTTAGTTCATTTCTCAATTCTTTATTGCCTTGTTTATCTCTGGAAGTTCTATTTGATTCTTATTTATAGTTTTAATTTCTTTGTTAAAATGTTGCTATTGTTTACAGGTTGATTTTGTTTTTGGTTTTTTGAGATTATTTATATGTGTCTGTGTACTCTGCCAAATTCTTTCAG
>PVJL010017722.1:0-17590 GCA_004026885.1 Lyroderma lyra
GTTCTTGGTACAGTCTAGGTAAAGTACATGTTTATCAAAACTTACCCATTTTTTCTAGGTTATTGAATTTGGTGGCATAAAATTCTTCATAATATTCTTGTATTAGCCTTTGTATTTCTGTGTTTCTGTTGTAGTTTCTTCTCTTTACTTTATTTTGATAAATTGTGTCTTTTTTTTTCTTACTTTAGTGAGTCTAGCCAGGGGTTTATAAATTTTATTAACCTTCTCAAAGAACCAGACTTTTGTTGTATTAATTATTTCTTTTTTGTTGTAGTTCTTGATTTTATTTGGTTTTGCTCTAGTTTTTATTATTTCTTTCCTTCTGCTTTCCATGGGTTTCATTTGTTCTTCTTCTAGTTTATTAAAATGCAATGTTAGGTTGTATATTTGATATTTTTATTATTTCTTAACATAGGCCTGTAATGACACATTTCTCTCTTAATATTGCTTTTGCTGTATCTCAATAATTTTGAAATGATGTGTTTTTATTCTCATTTGTTTGTATGTATTTTTATATTTTAAATTTCTTCTTTTATCTATTGTTGCTTAATATGTTTAATATAATGTTGTTTAGTATCCACATATATGTATTTTTTCCTGCCTTTTTTTTTTTTTGAGTTGATCTTTAACTTCAAACTCTTCAGAGAATATGCTTAGTACTGTTTCAATTTTCTGAAATTTACTGAGACTAGTTTTGTGTCTCTGCGTATGGTTTATCCTTGAAAATATTTCTTGTGCACTAGAAAACAATGTGTAGCCTTGTGTTATAGGACTTAGTGTTCTATAAATGTGCATTATATCCATTTGCTGTATTGTATCATTTAAAACTGATATTTCCTCATTGATTTTTTTGTTTGGATGATCTATCTGTGGCTGTCAATGAGGTATTAAGTCCCTAGCCATAATTTTGTTTTGGTCTGTTTCTTTCTTTAGTGTTTTTAGTAATTGCTTTGTAAATTTTGGTGCTTTCTGATTAGGGGTGTATATGTTAATATTAACAAATGTCATATATTCTTATTGTATTGATTCTTTTATTATTATAAAGTATCCATCTTTGCCTTCTGTTATGTTTTTTATCCTGAAGTCTTATTTGTCAGATAAAAGTATGGCTATGCCTGTTTTATTCTGAAAGTCATTTTCTTAGAGTATCATTTTCTACCCTTTCACTTTAAATCTGTATTTGTCCTTGTAGCTCAGGTGTGTCTTTTGGAGGCAGCATATATTTGGGTTTGTTAACTTTATCTAATCTGCTACTCTGTGCTATTTTATTGGTGAGTTCAGTTCAGTTACATTTAGGGTAATTATTAATATCTGAGGATTTTATATAAACATCTTATTTTATGTGTTCTAGTACCGTGGTGTCTCCATTGTTACTTTGCTTTCTTGTTTCTCTCTGTTATTATAGTTTGAGGTGTTCTATGATTTTTTGTTGTTGTTGTTCTTATTTTTATGTATGTATCTCAGTTCTGGATTCTTTTGGAATGATTACTATTAAGTTTATTAAATAGTAATATTTATTGAAATATATTTTATATGTACAGTAAATTATTTTCTTAATCATGCTTCTTATCTCTGTTTCCCTTTTGAAATTCAGACCTTTGCATTCTCCCCTTTTATGTTTTTGTTGTCACAAATTATTTCTATTTATTTTGACTTCTTATTTCAGATCAAATGGTCTCTTCCAGTAATTCCCATATTGCAGGCCTTAAAATGTTCTCTCAGCTTATATACATCTGAAAAAGTCTTTATTCTGTCTTCATAACTAAAGGATAAATTTGGTGGAAAATTATTCTTGGCTGGTAATTTCTCTCTTTCAATAGTTTGAATGTTTTATTCCACTTTTTCACAGCTTATAGAGTTTTTGTGAAAAGTGTGATGATAATCTAATGGGCTTTCTTTTATAGATTAATGTCTTCTTTTCCCTGGCTGCCTTGAGACTTCTTTTTCGTAGATAATCTTTGGCAGCTTTAATATATTATACCTCGGAGACATCTGTTAGGGCTCAGGTAGTTAGGTGTTCTTTTGCTTCTCGAATTTGAGGTCCCAGTTCTTTCCATAGGTTTAAAACATTCTTGTCAACTGTTTGTTTGAGTAGACTTTCTGTACCCTTCTCACTTTCTGATATACCCATTATTCTTATTTTGCTCCTTCTGATGGAGTCAGATAATTATTGGACAGTTATTTTATTTGTTTTAATTCTCACCTGTCTCTTTTTCTATCTGTGTCATTTTTATACTTCTATCTTTGATAGTACTAATTCTTTCTTCCATCTGGTCAGTTATAATTCCTTAGCTAGTTATTCCTTTCTCCATCTGTTTTATTAAGTTCTTCATCTCCAGAATTTTTGTTTATTTTATAATATTTCAATTTCTTTGGTATAATATGCATTTTGTTAATTGATTTTATTTTTGAGTTCATTAAACTGCTTATCTGTGTTCTTGTTGAGTTCTTTCAGAACTACAATCTTGGATTCTCTGTCTTTTAAATTATGTATTTCTATGTCTTTAAGTTCATTTTCTAGATATTTTTCATTTTTTTTTTCCTGAGCAGCCTTGTTCACTATGTTATTCATAAAATTATTGATGTTTTTTTCTGGGCATTAAAGGAGTGGATTCTGTAGCAGGTAGATATGAAGAGGTCTTTCTTTTATCTTCCAGTAGGTATTGCTGTGGTGTTTTATTTTCTCTTGCATTATTTCTTCTTCTTGCAGTGGGTGGTTTCTTGTGAGTTGGTTTCTCCTCTTCGATCTGGTCAACTTGGTCTCAGTGCTCCACTCTCATGGGAAGATGTGGTAGGTTACGGGGTTCTGAGCTTCTGGAACTCAAGTTCTGCCCCTGCAGCCAGAAGTTGCAGTGCCTGTGTATCTCAGCTTCCCTGAAATTCTCCTCTGGTTTCATCTGGAAAGAGTGAAGGTGGAATTTTTTTGAGAACGGAGACTGATGTGTTCTTGATTGTAGGTGATGGTGCTGCCAGTTCACTGCTGTCTTGACGTTACCCTTTCTTCCCAGTCACCAGAATTAGCTTCACTGTGTGTCTGCCACTCAGGATCTGTCTCCCCAGTTCTCAGGGCTATATATGTTTTTGTCTCTTATCGAGTACTCACTATTACAGTTTCTTCTGGCACCTGCAGATACAATAGAAGGATGTGGAGGATGAGAGCTCTGAGAGGGTGTGGGAAGGTGACTGGTCTCGGTATCTTTGTTTTCTGCTTGACAGTGCTTGCTTACACTTCTGTGTATTTGGTTTTCACCCCAAGATCTCTGCCCTGAATGCTCAATTTAGTCACATTATACATTTCCCTTATGCAGGGATGCTTGTGGCCAGAGAAAGTGCATCTTTTACTTTCTTAATTCTCTCTCCTGGGACTTCAATGAGCTCCTAGCTGCATTTCAAGGACCCTGTCTCACTCTTTGTCATTCCTGGGACCACAGTAAGCTCCGGGCTGCATCTAGTGGCTCCTCTCTTTATACTCCCCCTTTCCTCTTGCCCAGTTTTTCTTACTTTGCCCAATTTCAGGTGTTTCAATGAGGTTAGTACATCTCTCAAGCATAAGAAATTATGTGTTTAATTATAGTTTTTCAATTTGTTGTAACTTCCAGTGGAGATTTCTAAAAGTTTCTCTCACACCACCATTTTGATTATGTATTTCTCATTACATTTAATCAATGACTGAGTTACTTAGTTTTCTGATTGATTAAGGTATAGATAAATAAATTTATATATAATATTACCTATTACATTATTTGTTAGCTTGCTCACATCACTGAGGTTTAATAGCATTACTAATAAGATATATCAAGAAGACTGTAACATTTAATAAATTTCACTGGGTTTCACATAGCCAGAAGGTATAACATTAATAAATCTTTCTTTAATCAAAATTAAAACTCACATAATGAAGTATGAAGTTTCACCCTAGTTAATGCTTTAAATGTTATTATCCTTTAAAATGTGGATCTGGTATTTAGTGCACAAATTAAATGCTTAAAAGTTTTTGGTTCATTGGTTTGTTCTTAGCATTGTGATAGAATAAAGGCTAGATGTCTGTAAAGCCATCGTGTAGTTTATAATTAAAAAATAGTTACTTTAGCAAAATCAACATTTTTGTTTTAGATGAATTTAAAATAAAAATGATAGCACATCTCTATTCTCATGGTATGTTGAAAATGAAAGTACTGAGACACTTCTAAGAGGTTATCAGAACAAGGAAACTATCATCCTAATTTTCTAACTTCTCCTAAAAGAAAGTTCAGTGCTGCTTCTGGCTTTATGTTTGGATATGAGATGTGACAATTAATTTTGTGAACTCATCCTAGAAAAAGTGGTACATACCTGAATATCATTATGGTCACCTTCAAAATCCTCCATTTGTTAAGCTATGCACTGATATCAGTGCCCCATCCAATCCTCAAAGTAATTTTGGAACTCTTTGGGGAATGTCCATCAGAGCTGTCATTGTATGAAATTTAATGTCTAAATATCATGAAAGTGCCTTCCTTTCAATATTTCCTGTATCTTTGGGTAAAGAAAAAAGTCACTGGGAGCCAGATCAAATAAGTAGAAAGGGTGTTCCAATACAGTTATTTGTTTACTGGATAAAAACTCCCTTACAGACAGTGACATGTGACCTGCTTCATTGTCATGATGCAACAGACATAAGTTGTTGGCAAAAAGTTCAGGTCATTTTCATCCATTTCACACTGCCTTTTTAGCACTTTCATACAGTAAAATTGGCTGACTCTACAGTTGGTATAAATTCATAATAAACAATCCCTCTGACATAAAAAATGTTTAGCCACATCATTTTGACTCTTGACTTGGACCGACAAAACTATTTTGGTCATGAACTGGCTGACTTTTATTGTGCACTTTGACATTTTGTTTCAGGGTTGAATTGGTATACCCATGTTTCATCACCAGTGATAATATGGCCCAAAATAATGTCTTGCCTCTCCAAAAGGTCTTGGCAATCTTTGATGTTCTTTTGCTTTTGTTCATTGGTGAGCTCCTTTGGTACCATTTTTGCACACACATTTTTTATGCCAAGATATTCAGCTAAGATTTTATTCCCTATTTCTCTATTGATGTTAACTTAGTCTGCTATGCTTCTCACAGTCAGTCGACAAGTTGGACACACAATTTGACTAATATTTACAATGCTTTTTCCAGTTCTCATTCTTGGCTGCCCTGACCTCTCTTTAATGGTAATGTTTTCTTTCTCTTCAGAAAAACATTTAATCCATTTGTATACTGCTGTTTTCTCCATGGCACTATCTCCTTAAACTTGGACTAAAATGCTCCTGATTTCATTTCCATTCTTGCCAAGTTTAACAAGAATTTTAATGTTTGCTCATTGCTCTAATTCAAACTCTGACATTCTTACAATGGCAAACAAAAATATGCAAAAACAATAACAGATGCCACTCACCAAGACACCACATGTTGATACAAACACAGTTGTGAGACACAGGTATACCAAAGTTATAAAACCTTACTGAGTTTTTTATACTGTGCTACCAATGTAAGTGCATGGTGACAAGTTAACAAACTTAATTGTTAGACCTCATATCATGAACTAATTGTAAGTAGGGTATTTTTCTGTTCATAGGACATCCCCTGTATGAGATGATCCCTACTTTTCCAACCCAACATTAAGAATTCCTTTCAACTGCAAACTTTTGCTCTATCAATTTTATAGAAAAGTATTATTTTTTACCCATTCATCTTCCCTGTCTCCTCGCTCTCACTTTCTCTCTTCTGACTCCATTCTCTTATCCTCCTTTTCTCTGTTTTTCTCCCCTTCCTCTATGATTTTCCTGTCTTTCCCCATGGTCTCTCTTCCCACTTCCCCACCCCTGTCCTCCTCTCTGGCTGAGAAATTTAATAATAAAAAAAGAAAAGTATCATTTTATACATGAAAATAAATGTAATTAATTGTTTTAGTTCAATAATCAATAAGGAGTTTGTGCTCTTAAAAAAACAAACAACTAAACAATAAAAAAACTCAAAGATTTTGAGGGTAGAAAAGTTGTTAAAGCCCATTTGGCCATTTCTCTATTGCATAGATTTGCTTTCAGAACAAATCACCAGGGTTGAGTAATTAGTAAGTCCAATTTGTCTCTAACTACTCTACCCACTGAATTGTTAAATGTGGACTACTGGCTGAATAAAATACTTTAGTTGTAATTTAACTAGCATAGAGTAGTGAATGAAATCACCTCTCAGTCTATATCATAAATATAAATGATATAATATTTATATAATCTAATAATATGATCATTTTTGATGACATAAAGTTTTAGCTTTCTGTCAACTACCATCTACATGTATATTTTATATACAAAACCTATATTCTGCACTCAACAAGGTAGATTTTATAGTCTTAGTCCAGGACTTTACATTAATTACTCTGTACCTTATAACAAGTTATTAATCTTACTTCTCAAGTCACCTTTGAATTATTCCCCTTAGAACACAACATATTCACTCACCTCTACTTTTGATTTCAAATTTGAAAATTATGAGAAAAGAATAATATTGCAAGTTGTTATATAATTCTTTATTTCTAGCACTGGTTTAAATGTCTGACTCTGGGCTGCAGTCTGTCTTGAAGCTAAAATGTTAATCTGGAAACTTTCAGTCAAATTAGCTCAATTCCAGTGACTTAATTAGTCACTTCAATTTAACATGTAGTCAGTTCAAAGAGCTAATCCATTTTCCACATGTATTGAAATTATATCTAGATTCAGGAGTGGTTTAACACACCATTGCAAAGAAATGCAACTAGTCTGTGCTTATGCTGATAAAAATATATTTCTATTTTTTTGACATAGAAATCTGAGATAATCACACCAGCAAGGATTTCTAGTATTTTTTTTAAATTGATATAGTTCTATTGTGACTTTTGCTGTTAATCCTTTGACGTCTTGCTGCATCTCCTATTTGATGCCAGCTTTTGATCCTACACTGCTTAGTTTCTTCAGGGTGTTTTTACAGCCGGGAAGTTCGGTAAATTTTCACTATGAACATATTCAGATATATTTTTGGTTAATACTTTTTTTTAAAGATTTTTATGCTTGATTTTCCTTTCACTTTTGAAAAAGTATACTATTTTTTTATATTTAATCCCAATTTTATGTACAATTTTGTTCAAACTGATTTATCTTAGTTACTATATGGTTGTTCTGGCTGAAAAATTATGAGCTGAAGTAATGAAAGGTGATTTCTACATTTAAGTGATGAAAATGCCTGCATGATTTTTCTGTTCTTTTTCTGCTGCAGCAGCCTGGAAGCTATTGTTGATAAGGCATAGCCATGATATCATGAGTCGCCATATCGTGATGGCACTTAGGAGTTACCATCAAGAGCAAGAGCAGTGGAATACACAGCTGACTTGGCATATGAGAAATTCACCTGTGGTGTGTTAAATTATTAAGATTTATAATTAATTTGTACTGCATCATAACAAAGTGTATTATGTCTAATAAAACTAATTACTATAAATTAAAACACCTGCTTCTTTCTATCTTCCTGTTTTTCATCATTGCAATACTCTTGACAAAGCTTCTTGTGTTGGCCTACCTCTGCCAAGGCTCCTCTGAGGTCTCCTTTGGATTAATCCCAACCTTGGCCTATAAAACACTAACATAGTTTCTAACAGCTCAAGTGTGCACCTCTAGGATGACCCTAGCTGCAATTAAAGTGCCTGCTTGAGAAAATTCAAGACTGCCAAAGCTGTTTACTGTTTGTTTCAGTCAACAATTGTAGGTAGGGCCCTTGTCTTCCAGCTTCTGTGAGACAATAGGAGCTTAACTCCAATAGATGCCAGTTAGCAAACCCAGGTGGGTTTTTACATGTACCAAGTCTCCCTCCTGTTTTTTTTATTTTTCACTTTCTGACTCTACTCAATCCCCCGCACTCTCATCTCTCTTTTTAATTCTTTTTTATAAAATTCCAGATCATCTCTCTATAAATCAGTGATGGATTTGGTTCACACTGGGCTGTTCTTATTGCAGTAATATATTATTTATTAAAATCTGTCCTTACCACTTTCATATCTTGCTTTGTTTATCTTTGAAATTCTCTCACTTGAATGTTCTTTCCTATCTTATTGACCACAACCCATCTTCATATTACTAATCTTTCTAACTACTTAAATATTACATATGTCTAAGGTCATGGTCTACACTTTGAGAAAGCTATTTCTGTCTAAGCAATGTTTGGGCTAAGCAAAACATTTTGTATTTATCTCAAAGCTCTGATTTATTCCTTTTATTATAATAATTATTGTAAGAATTACAATATTTTATTTGCCTCATTATTTGACTGTCTCCACTATTAGACTTCAAACTTCAGAATGATACAAAGGGTATTAGAAACTAACACACTGTTTGGTGATAAATGATTATTTGTTAAATAAGCTTTAGTAAATGAGATAATTTTAAAACAATAAGTACATATGAAATAAATGTTTGTTGAAAGAATAAAAATGATTCTTACAAATTAGTACTATAATATCAAACTATCAAATGTCTCTAACATTTAACAAAATTCTTTTATTAGATGGAAAGAAAAATCATCTTATTGAACAAAAGATGCCTTCAGATATACTTCAGAGACTCCTCCTATTTTTTTAATTTAATTTATTGAGGTGACATTTGTTAGTAAAATTACATAGGTTTCAGGTGACAATTCTATATTATATTGTCTATATGTTGCATTGTGTGCTCAGCACTCAGAGTAATTTCTCCTTCCATCACCATGTACCTGACACCCCTCCCTCCTTTACTACCTCTTACTCCCTTCACTCTAATGACCTCTCAAATATTGTCTGTGTCCATGAGTTTTTGTTTCTTTGTTGATTTCAGTTTACATCATATCTACATATGAGTGAAGTCATTTGGTTCTTGATTTTTTCTGCCTGACTTATTTTATTTAATATGATGATCTCAAGGTCCAGAAGTATAGTGAAATATTGCTATACCATTTAAGAGGTTAAATGATACAACATGCAGCTGTATCAAAAATGGGGATGTTGTGTTAAATAATTTCACACAAGATAATCATTTTTTGTCTGCCTCACAGGAAAACTTTTTAGTTCAGACTCAATTAAGAATGACTTTACTTGTTGTATCACTTTGGAATTTTTATCTCTTTTACTTTAAGAAGTATGGTGCAACCACTGTATTCTAGGCACTATTTGGTCTAGATTTGAAGGGAAATGAACACAGAAAAAATTAAAAACATAAGAAAAAACAAGAGGATCATTAATTGATTTAACACTAAGCAAACAGAAATAAGTCTTTTCTACTGAATTAAGAGGAGGAAGCCAGAATTTTGCTTTGTACTGAATAAAGGTACTATAGACATCAAAAGAAATTGATAACAACTATAAACAAAGGCAATTAGATAAAACAAGTACAATAATATTGCACTACATTGGAAACTGTCTAATATTAGAGAGTGACTTCCAGTCAGAAAGATGTAGTATAGAAATGTTGAAGATATTAAAGAGTTCACAGTCTGAGAAAGAAAAATAGATTTTAATGAAACATTTTCTTAGCATGAATTTTCATTAGGAGAAACACGTAGATTTTAAATATTTTATATATGGACACATATAAACACATTCACATGTGTAAGAATTTTCAAGTATTCTTAAATTAAATTTGTATATTCCTATACACATATAGTTCTCATTATAAAGTATATGCTATTTATTTTAAATTAATTATTTTATAAATAAAATTATCATGTTTTCTCAGATCTTAGTAGATAAAACTAAGTTTATTTCTGCTGGATATAATATTATGCATAAAATATATATGTGTATATATGTGTTTACATGTATATGTACATATATATACAAATACACATATATATGCTATGTTAAAGAGTTGTTACAATGTCATTGATTATTTTTAAATTCATGAGGAATGTAGTTCTTATGTTATATCTTTATTTTTCCCAGTGTATGCCAGCTTCAATAGAACTACCATATGACCCAGCAATCTGTTTTTTGGGTATCTACCCAAATATCTGAAAACATTTATTTGTAAGAATATATGTACCCCTATGTTCACTGCACCAATATTCACAATAACCAAGATATTGAAATAACCAAAGTGAACTTCGATGGATGATTGGATAAGGGATGTGGTACATATGTACAATAGAGTATTACTTGGCCATAAGAAAAGATGATATATTGCTATTTGCAACAGCATGGATGGAACTTGAGATTATCATGATGAGCAAAATAAGAGACAGAAAGGGTCAAGAACTATATAACATGGATATAAAATGTAGGATATAAAAATGAAAGCAAAAGGCAAACAAAAGCTCATATGCACAAACAAAAAATACGAGCGGTTACCAGAGGGTACAAAGAGGAGGTAGAAGAGGGTAAAGAGGATCAAATATGTGATGAGGAAAGGAGATTTGATGTTGGGTGATGAACACACAATGCAATAGATAGATGATGTATTATAGATTTGTACACTTGAAACCTATATCATTTTATTAACCAATGTCACCCCAATTAATTTAAGAATAAAATAGAATGGACAGGGCCTCAAAAAGATGGTCACCAGAGAAGAGATCCCTAAAACCTGTCCCACAAAATATAATTAAATGGCCAGCTGGGATCCAACATGGGACACTCTGAGTGGCATAGTGACAGTTGAGATGTCCACACATTTTAAGAAAACAACTGAAGGTTAGAGAAAGGTGAGTGAGCAGGAGAGAAGGGAGGGAACAGAGCTGAATGGCAACCCAATTGGACAACGGCTAATTGAAGGAACTAGGGAACATCATGGTACTGGGGATAGGGGAGGCAAAGCAGCAACAAGAGTGGAGGCCAGAGTGGCAGGAATCGTGCCAGACCATGGGGAACTGGACCTAGCAGTAGTGTGTTAGACACAGTCTGGAAGCCACACCCTGGGTGGCAAGAAGTTGAGCAAGGCATCCAAACTGCCCTAGGTAGGAATAGGGCCTCCAGATGCAGCACACAGTTCTTGGTGCTTGGAAATGGTGCCTGGCAGTGGTTGCCATGGGAACAAATTACTGAACCATGGTTCTGGATAAAACACAGGCTAAGGAGAAGGAAGGAAGGCTGACTTGGTGGCACTCCCCTCGACCAATGTAAGTGGCCTCAGCTTGTATCACAAAGAACTCCCCCATCTCCCCTAGCTTCCCCAATGTACCATAGAAAGGGGAGTGACTGCCTTGCCCTCAAAGGCTGGTGGAGACCAGAGATATAGCTTAAACACCTTCCATCTCTCCCAAAACTTGCCTCCTTATGCCACCTAGTGTCTCCTCTACAGCAAGACACCACAAAAATACAAATTGAAATGAGAAAGAAATCTTCTTGGTTCAGTCAGAGATAAAGCCCTCATGCTGAAGAATAAGAATACAACAAACAATATGAGTACCATAGGATTCAAAGCCATTCAGAAAGAAGATGAAAAATCTCCAGGAAAGTATCTTATAGCTCTAGAAATTTATGAACTAAGTAACATAGACTACCAGGTTATAGCTCTAAAGGCTCTCAGAGAAATGAAAATATATTGGCAGAATACCATAGCTGAGATGAATAATCTCAAAAAAAATATTCATGAACAAAAAGAAACTTTTAACAAAGACATTCAAATTATAAGGAAGAACGAGATGGAAATTTGAGATAAATGAGAAATGAAATAACTGCCATGAAAAGCAATTATTTCTCCAGATGGAGAAAATAATCCATGATATTGAAGATCAAAACATGAAAACAACTCAGAAAGAAGAAGATAGGGACTACAGAGTCAAAAGGATTGAACGAACTTTGCAAGAACTATGTGACTCCATTAGAATAAAAAACATTAGAATAATAGGTGCAGAAGTTGCAGAAGATCCAGAAAAAAAAAAAACAAAACTCTACAGAGAACATACTCAAGCAAATAATAGATGAGAAATTTCCAAATCTTTGAAAAGATCTGGATCCTTAAACTGAAGAAGAAAATAAGTCCCCTAGCTACCTGGACCCTAACAGACCTTCTCCAAGACATATTATGCTGAAGATGTCAAAAACCAAATACTAAGAGATAATTCTAAAGTCACCCAGAGGATAAAATACTATAACCTTTAATGGAAAACCCATTAGGCAGGCTATCACCAGACTTCTCAGCAGAAACTCTACAAGCCAGGAGGGAATGGAATCAAATGTTCAAAATATTAAAAGAGAGAAACTTCTAGCCAAGACTTCCAGAAAAATTATTCTTCAGATAAGTAGAAGAAATAAAGACCTTTTCAGACACACAGAAGTTGACGGAGTTCTCCAACATGAGGCCAGTATTTCAAGAAATACTGAAGGAAGTTCTTCCACCTGAAACAAAACATCAGAATAAATGGAATAGGCTTGAGACAACAAAAATAAATTAAGAAAAAAAGAAAGAAGTAACGGCCTTAGAAAATCCTCACATATCAATTATCACTCTAAATGTTAATGGACTAAACTTATCAATAAAAATACAGGGAGTAGCAGACTGGATTAAAAAACAAACAAACCATCCATGTGCTATCTCCAAGAGATACACCTCAGCCATAAGGACAAAAACAGACCCAGAGTAAAAGGTGGAAAACAATACTCCAAGCAAATGGTCTCCATAGAAATGCAGAATTTGCCATACTGATATCTGATGAAACAAATTTCAGTTTAAAAATTATAACAGGAGACAAAAATAGACATTTCATAGTGATAAAAGGGACAATACAACAATAAGAAGACTTGATACTAATTAATCATATATGCCCCCAATCAGGAAGCACCAAAATTTACAAAGCAACTGCTAACAGATCTGAAAGGAAAAACTGATAAAAACACAGTTTTTGTCATAATAGGGGACCTAAACACCCGCTTAACAACCATTGACAGATCATCCAAACAAAAAACTAAATAAGAAAATATCAGCTTTAAATGATACATTACAGCAA
Source organism: Lyroderma lyra (assembly GCA_004026885.1). Lineage (NCBI taxonomy): Eukaryota > Metazoa > Chordata > Mammalia > Chiroptera > Megadermatidae > Lyroderma > Lyroderma lyra. The sequence goes on from PVJL010017722.1 coordinate 12,973, forward strand.
TTAGACATAATTGACACATTCAGAACACTTCATCAAACAAAACCTGACTATATCTTTTTTGCTAGTGCACATGCAACATTCTCAAGGATAGAGGGTATGCTGTGACACAAAACTAGTCTCAGCAAATTCAAGAAGATTGAAATCATACCAAGTGTATTCTCAGACCACAAAGTTCTATAATTGGAGGTCAACTGCAAAAATAAAACAGAAAAAATCACATATACATGGAGATTAAACAACATATTATTTAATAATGACTGGATCAAAGAAAAAATAAAAGGGACAATTTAAAAATACACAGAAACTAATGACAATGAAAATACAACATATCAAAACTATTTGGACACAGCAAATGTAGTTAAAAGAGGGAAATTTATATCGTTGCAAGCCTATCTTCATAAATAAGAAAAATCACAAGTAAACATCTCAACCTCCCATCTGAAAGAACTAGAAAAAGAAGAACAGAAAAACCCAAAGTCAGTAGAAGAAAAGAAATAAGAAAAATTAGAGCAGAGCTAAATTAAATTGGAAGATAAAATCCTGGCTAGACTAACCAAAAGATGAAAAGGAAAGGGCACAAATATGTAACATGAAAAATGAAAGGGAGGAAATAACCACTGATAACACAGAAACACAAAGAATCATAAGAAAATATTACGAAGGGCCTTATGTCACTAAAATTTAACAACCTAGAAGAAAAGCACAAGTTCCTAGAAACATATAGTCTACCTAGACTAAACCAAGAAGCTGGATAATTTAAATAGACTAATAAATAGTAAAGAAATTGAAATAACTTTCCAGAACCTCCCCAAAGACAAGAGCCCTGGACCAGATAGTCTCACCAATGAATTTTACCAAGCATTCAAAGAAGAATTAACACGCATCCTCCTAAGATTCTTCTGAAAAATTGAAGCTGAAGCAATAATTCCTAACTCATTGTTTTCTAGAAACATTGCCGCTTGCTTGAAAAAAAAATCAGCAGTTGAATAGAATTAATGCTCTCAGAGATTACCCTTAACTCCTTAATAACAAGAGCTAAATATTCCAGGCTTTCTATTTTATGATTGGACAATTCTTGGGCAATAGAAAATATAATATCTCACTCTTTAATACTTTGTTTTTTTTTCCATTCCTTTCTCACATTTTTTTCCCAAGCAAACTGCAATGAAAAATCTCTTTGGCAGAGGGACATCTGAAAATTTTAAGCATGGACATTATCTGCACTGCCTACACATAAACGAAAAGGTGGAAATCAATGATATTTTCTATATTTTGTATAAATCCTGGGAGTTTCAACAGGTGGATGAAGTGAAAAATATATTGATGCATATCACATCCAAATGAACTACTACAGATTTCAAAATTGTATTGTGTCAATAAAAATGCCTCTCAATAAATTACCTTGAATCATAACTTTCAATCAATATTATATTTCCTTTTTCAAATATCATTCAGTTAAACTTAATGGTTATGGTATATTTTCTAAGTATAATAAACTGGCTCAGGACAAAGTATTTAACTGCACTTGACAAAGGAGTTTACTGTGTAGTCTAATGAGTGAAAGTTTGGACATTATTGCGTAACAGAAAGTACTCAAGCAGTACTCAAGAATGTGGTTCATCTAGACTTCACACTAAATACAGATCATACAAATTGCAGAAGGGTATGTTATATGGGGCACATGGAGTGTTGTTTTCTCCTGTAAAAAAATAAATGTTGAATTAGAAAATTTAAGCCTATTTCCAACTCTCTTATTCCATGTTAAAAAGGAATGCTTTCAAAAAAAAGTACTACTCAATTTCTCAAAATAGTTACACATCTTTCTATCTTACCTCATGGTGTTATCTTGTGAGACTGTTTAAAGAGAGGAGCAGGGTCTTAAGTGAATCTCCACTGGTACTATACACTGTGCTTGGTAAATATTGTTTAATTGAATTAAAAGGGCTACTGGCATAATTACATTTTTATGATGATTTGTTTCTTAGAGATAAATGATTGAAAATATATTTAATTTCTGATTTTTTTTATCAGTTTAGAGTTGATTCCAAAAGAGTCCTACTATGCCATGGAAACAAAAGCATCTGAAAAATTTGTTTTTAGAAAAATAAAAAGTGAAATTTGATTAAATTAACAATGAAACAAGAACTTTGGAGATCCTTTTAGTAAAGCAGTACTTCAATTTGTTGTTGATTACATATAAAAGATTCACACAGTAGGATGTAATTTGGAAAGTGCTGAAATTTGCATTCATTAGAGTTGTAGCAGCTAATCAAGAAATTCCCAATTAAATACCACTTCAGCTGAATTTTCATCAACTATGAGAACTGTCTACAGGGATAATGATAAAATTTCAGAGTGCATCAAACTATTCTTGTTCTGATCTGAATATTTCTATCTTATAATTTTGTTATCTATATTTGGAGGCAAGATCTGTGTTTTTCTATGTTTGAACAGTTAATATATATTCATATAGATAAACAAAAAATTATGTTTTAGATTTAGAAAGAATTTATGTTAAAAGTTTCTTTGTATTTGGCAGACATTGATTGTGTTTATTGGAGTGAATGTTAAAGGTAATCTTCCTAAAGTTTTCATTTTCCATTAAGAAATTTGAGACCTGAAATAATAAAAGTAATTTTCAAGAAAGGGCTCAGTATTAAACTATAACCTAGGAGTTACCTGGTGGTGTAGTGGCTAGGCTTCAGCGCTGTCAACGCAGCAGACTGGGTTCGATTTCCAGTCAGGGAACTACCCACATAAAAAAAAAAACAAAAAAACCCCGAACAAAAATAAATAAATTAACCTAATACTCCTCGTTAGCATGCAATTATCAGTTTATAACATACTGAATTTCAGCTTTAGTCATTCAGTAAATATTTTTTTCTACTTTGTCAATAAGTTTGTGTGAAGTGTTATTAGATGCAAAGGAGGCCATCTGCCTTATTTTATTAAGTATTAATCTCCTCAAGTTTGCCTTATAGGACTTCTGCTGTATCTTAAATTGGTACAAACTTAAAATTCTAGTAATGTAAATTATAGTCTATATCAGATTGAATTAATGACCAAATTGTGAAACAGGCAAAGATCATAATCAATTAGCTCTTAATGAAAAGCCTTCTGGCATTCTTTTGCTGAGACATTTCCAGATGATTTCTGACCTGCAAATGCCTCTTTCTTCAGGGTCTTAAAATTTCTAGAAATGTAATCTTTTCTATATTAGGAAAATGAAACAAATATGATGTCTATATCCATGAGCTCTAGAATCAGACCACCACATTCTAATCCTGGTTCTTTCATGTAGTAGATATAAAATTTGATCAAATTGCCTATCTTCTTTTGTGTTTCTTTTATGTCTTTTAGCTTTAATTTTCTCATAGAGTTCTTAGAAACATTAAGTGAGTTCATTTGTGCAAAGATCTTATTATATACAAGTTTGTACCCAATAAGCAATCCATAATAGTAAACTTACTCCAATCTTTAATTGCAAATTGTGAATATAAAAGCTTATCAAATCATTCTACATTTAATAGTTGGAAATTTTTAAAACCACCTTCAGATACTTTATTTTTAGACTAAGTGTGCTTTCCCTTCTCCAGTGTTCATTTTTATTAGACTATACTATTAATATCATAATCTAGCACTTTGCTACTACGCTAGTGACAGTAAAAAACTCTGAAAGCAGTTTTTCAATAAAAAAAAAGAGAACCTTGAAATTTTTTCAAAATTAACATTTTCAAAACTCTATAAATTAGCTAAAGCTTTTCAACAGTCTTAGCAGCATGGATTAAAAAAAAGACCAAATATTGGGAAAAACTGTAACTTTGTAAACTTTATTAAATTTGCTTTAATCATATCTCCTTCTCAGCTCTGTAGTAGTCTTGAAAAGCAAAAGCCTTATACATATGGTACTTATACAACTTGCGTCCTAGTATCACCTGGATAAATCTGATATGTTTGAAGCTCCCCAAACCTTTGTTCTCAGAAAACTGTCACAATTTTACCTGGAATCTTCCTAAATAGTTTCATTTCCAGGGCTTCTCATTGTCTGACCTGACTTTGAGCTCACTCTATGCAAACAAGCCTGTCTCCAAAGAATTTGTCAAAAAGAATCACTAGCATTGCATTTGTCTGAGGTGTTGTTACCACTTAGACTAAAAAGAAACTGACTAACAATTTTGGAAAAAAAAATCTGACAATGAGATGAAAATACAAACATTTTAAAATTCCTGAAATATTTTTGCTAATTTAAAAGATCATACTTAGGTGCAGGGCTGTGCATAAGAACAGGTAAAACCTGTGTGCATAGAAAAAAGTAGTTGATAGAGGTGTCCCTGAGGAAACCCAAAGGTTGAACACATAAATCAGACTTTAATCAGATATTATAAATGTGTTGAAAGAACAAAAGGGATCAAGGCAAACTGATTAAACTAAATGATGAAAATAATGATTAAACCAGTCAGTAGATAACTGAATTTAAAAAGTAATATTGGTTGCACCATGACGAAGTAACCGCTTGAGCGTGTGGAAGGCAGTGTGGAGGTTCCTCAGAAAATTGGGAATGGAGCTACCATTTGACCCAGCAATCCCCCTTCTGGGGATCTACCCAAAGAACTTGAAA
>PVJL010017723.1:0-17591 GCA_004026885.1 Lyroderma lyra
GGCGTACCCGCAGGTGAGCGTCTCAGAGGTGGGCCACGGCGTACCCGCAGGTGAGCGTGTTAGAGGTGGGCCACGGTGTACCCGCAGGTGAGCGTCTCACAGGTGGGCCACAGCACCGTGCCTCCTCCTGTCGCCAGTCAGGAGCTCAGAATTATGCAGCCTTTTCTGCAAAACCACTGACTTCTAAGAAACTGAAACTTGATGGAAAAGCCTCTGAAATCGTGCGAATCGCCAACCTTGTATAATTAATTCCTTTCTGCTTTCTGCTCCATTAGATCTTGTTGTCAATACAAGCTCCGGACTTGTAACTTGGATCGCCGTCTTAGGCGGTAACGAGCGGAATCCGCAGGGTCAGCAATCGTTTGCCAAAATGATGCTCCTTAATGAGACCCGTGGTGGGAAGCAGATGGGGGAGTGACGCGTTCGGGCACACTTGTCGGCCACGAACGCTTGCTTCCCGTCTTCCCAACAGCGTACACATCATCTGCTGCAAAGCTGATTTGATTTTTTAAAATTTTATTGTAAATTTATGTTTAGCCTTTTTAGCATTTTTAAAGGCTCTTTCAGGATGACAAATAGGCATGGTCTCCCCTAGTTACCTAATGAGTCAATGAAATGAATGTTCAGGGAAGTCACCAACGGCATTTTCAAAATAGGCTGTGGTTCTCAAATGTGGATGTGCAGGAGAATCACCCGGGAAGTTCGCTCACAAATGCAGTTTTCAGGGTTCCACCCACAGAAACGACCTCATCAGGCCTGGACTAGGACCCTGGAGTCAGCACATGGCAAAGCTGAACCCGAAATAGGTGACTCGCGGACTGCTATCGACCTGTCCTCTCATGAAAAGCTCCCGTTAACGTCCGTGTTAACAGCCAGCGTTCTGCAGAATAAGTTGGAGATAATTAGAAAAGGAGCTATCAAATACCCATTCTTAAAAGAATACTTTAGGCAACCACACAAGAAAGACTGGAACTTCCTGTGATGACTGGCAAAGGCCTAAAGAAAGGAGTGATGCACGAAGAGGTCTGGAGATACTACGGTTCTCTCCCCGTGTGATTGTGAGGACTGAACACCTGAACAGGAAATGCTTAGAACAGCAACAGTCAAAGAGTAAATAAAATGCGGATGATGCTAAGACTGTACATTTTATCGCATTCAGACTGGACCGAAACACGCATGATTCTCTTGGAAACGTGGGTCAAAATGACCACCCACAGATCCACGAGTAGGAACTAATATTGACAGCAGACCCCCACTGTGTATGTATTCTTAATAGTTTGCTACATATAAACACAAAGGGCAAGGTGAATACCATTCTCATCTTAAATAAGCTCAGACACCCTCAAAACATACCTGGTTGCTACAAGGGGGAAAGCAGGCACACAGGAAAACGTCTGTGTTAGTGTCCTGGGGCTGCCACCACGAAGTCCCACACGTGAGATGGTCTAAACAACAGAAATGAATTGTCTCAACGTTCCGGAGCCTCCATGTCTGAGATCAAGATGCCAAGATGGTTGAGTTCCTCCCAGGGCCATGAGGAAGGGGACAGTCCCAGGCGTCTCCCCTCAGCTTGTCGATGGCCATCTTCTGCCTCGTCTTCCACGTTGTCTTTCTCCTGTTCGTGTCTGTACCCCCATTGCCTTTTCCTATCAGGACACCAGACATACTGGATAGGGGCCCACTCTCAAGACCCCGTGTGAACTTAGTTACCTCGGTAAAGACCCAGTCTCTCAATAAGATCGGAAATACTGGGGGTTGGGACTGCCACATCGAAATTTTGGGGAGGAATGCAGTAGAAGCCATACTAAACTGTCCCCACTCTCCTCACAAGATCTTATTATAGTCACAGACCTTGGGGTTGGGATTGTGGGTTTCTAAAGAGCAGGCTTAGAATAGATGTCCGCACACACATGCACACACACGCACACACACACGTACATGCACACGCACGCACACACGCACACGCACACACATGCGCGCACACACATGCACACACACACGTACATGCACACGCACGCACACATGCACATGCACACACATGCGCGCGCACACACACGCACACACATGCACACACGTACATGCACACGCACGCACATGCACACACATACGCACACACATGCATACACGCACATGCACACACATGCACACACGCACATGCACACACATGCGCGCACACACACACACACACACACACACACACAGCAAAGATGCGCAAAGACTGCTCTCCCTACAAAATGCTTTTGTACCGAAGCTCTTTTTGTTTCTTTTTTTGAGTGTGTCTGGGGAGGTGACCTTGGTGGTGCGAACAACGTAAAGGCATACATACGGGCTCTTGTCTTTGCTCCGGAAGGGTTTACACTCACGGCGCACACAAGAAATAAATGTGGGGCTGGGGAGGACTGTACACACGTCCACTCGTCGAACTGAATTCAGTTGAGAGGGTGACTAAATGCAAGGAGCGATGTTGTGGGTGGTGCACCGACGAGGTGCCCAGTAAACAGTGCCCACTGACACCGTGGGACTGTGTGCCTGGCATTCTACCAGAGAGACTTCCCATGAAATCAGTAAGAGGGGCTACGAGCACAGAAAGGGTGTAACGCCAGGAGCGCGCGTCCGTCTGGAGTTGGTTTTTTGTCGTTGCTGCTAACCTTAAATCACAGGGACCAAGGGGTCACTCTCCTTGCCTTTTTAAGTAAATCCCGTTATAAAGTGTCCCTCTTGCGATCCCTTTCTTTGGCTCTGACTTTTCCCCTCCTTTAGCCACGTCCTAGTACTCCACTCAGTTTGTAAGTCTCCTCAAGTCTCTGTGAGGACAAGATGAGATTTAAATACAATAAAGTGCTCTGGGGGACTTGTCTGGGTTCATTGGTTTGCTACAAGGAAAATGCTTTTACAAGGCAAGCCATACGCACGTTTGAAACGACCACCAAGAAAGGCGAGCTAGGAAAGGTCGGCTAATGGATAAAACCGAATGGTGCAGGGGGGACAGGCTGGCCTTTGTTGTCCATTTAGTCGATGGCAGGTTTAATAGGAGAAAAGGTCTCCATCCATAGCGACATGCCTTGCGTGTAATAAACTCAGGCAGAAGTGACGAATAGTGACTTCTGGGGGTTCCTTGGGATCCTGACATTTCGTTATTTTCACACAGAAATAGCATTTCCAGTCCGGCTTTCGGCGTTACGTTGTCCTGCTGTGAACCATCTCACTCGGAGCTTCCTGACTTCCTTGTCCCATAAACAAGGCTCTTCGCCTGCTGGCAGTTGTGTTCCTCTAAAGTCTCTCTGAAGGTGTGGGAAGGAATGGCACGAATGTGGAGGCTACGGCTCAAAACTTCCTCCTCCCAAATTACACCCCCCATACTTACCCACAGCCATTTCACTAATTGCTCTTACAAGAAACAACAAAATTAACATAAGGCTTCATTCTTCCCTTCAACTGAGTATTTTATGTAAAACTTTAATGATGTTTCAGAGAATACAATTTACTTAAGAACTAGAAAACCAAGTTTCACTTGTAGCAAGACATTAATATGGTGCCCTTGATTGTTTATCCATGTTTTGTTGAATCTGGAATTTTGTCCTAAGTGACACAAGGCACAGAACTGAAAAAAACTGATGCAGCGTTTCTTGTGCAGGGCAAAACCTGCGGCTTGTGCATTATGATTTGGTACAAATTCATCAAGTGATCATAACTCGGACCTCTCATCTACCTCCTCAGGTGTAGCCAGATCGGACCTGGGCTTAAACCTCTGCTCTGACCCTGAGTTGGAGGAGCACCTTTATCTTCCCAAGCCTCAGTTTCTCCATCTGTAAAATGGAGATGATGATACCCACTATAAGACCTTGAGGAGGATAAAAATGAGATAATGTATGGGATTGTTTGGCATTACCTCTCGGACCACCTGCATCTAAGACTAGTCTGAAGATGAGGTGAATAAAATGAGAGTGTTTAAAAATAAGTCTCACAGAAAATTAGACTTGGAGGGAATAGTGGAGATTAGATTGGCCGGTGCTCTCTCCAAGTAAATAGCCTCGACTTTAGTCTCGGCTTGAAAATCGTTGGTGCAGAGGCATTCACCATCGCCCAGGGTACTGGCTCTACAACAGACTGTTTTTATTGCTACCGTATTTGCTGTATCACTCTAGGCCTAAAATATTGACCGACTGCCTCAGAACTAACTTCGCAAAAGGAGGTAACTCGATTGCAATCCACGGCTTGCGGAGTGCACATGCACGAGGACTGAAATACGGCCATGTTGAATACCTGAATAAAGTGGTGCCTGCTGGGAGGGCATCCTGTAGAAAACAGGTAGTTCTCTGTCGACAACAAAATATGGTCATGGTGTTTGCATGCAAGAGTTCTTCTCCAGCCTAATGACAAGAACCGCACTCGTTGGCGCTACTTTGGATTGCAAAGCTTCTTCCAATCAGGAGGAGAATCTCCTACTCTTGACTCCATACATTTGAGAAATAAAAATGAGATACAGGTAAAATATCACCTTAACGATTCTGATGGCCAGATTGATGTAGTAAGACCCGGGCAGGTTCAGGCATGTGACCCATTATCACTGCATTGTGTGGCATCCGTATAAACCATTGAACCAAACAGTTAGTGTAGCTGATGCCGTGTGCAGCAGACCTTGTCTATTTCAGAGCTCCTCTCCTTAAATGTTGCTTGGACTTGTCATTGCATTGTAAGTGGACTTGAATGCAATGGTGCATTTCTTTGAACTTGGGCGATATGAGGAAAGAAAGGCTACCCTGGGTGTTAGAGCGAATACAGAGACCAGGGAGGTAAGAAAGTCCCTGGGGAGGAAGGGGAAATAGAGGAGTTTCTGAGCTCAGTATCTTTAGCCGGCAAATGAAAGTGAATGTCCTCCATCTCAGTGACTATAAGTTGGGGCAACTTTCCCCAGGGGCATTTGGAAATGTCTAGATCAGTGGCGTCCAACCTTGTGGCTTCCCTAGGCCACATGGGAAGAACCGTCTTGGGCCACACATAAAAGACACTCACACTAATGATAGCTGATGAGCTCAAAAAAGAAGAAAAAGGTTGTCGAAAGCTCTTATAATGTTTTAAGAATTTGTCTTGGGCCACAGGTTGGACATGCTGGGTCTGGAGGTATTTCCGGTTGACCCAATTCAGGGACAGGTATTATTGGCATCTAGTGGTCAGAGGGCAGGAATGCTGCTAAGCACCCTGCGATGTGCAAGACAGCCCCCCACAACACAGAGTTATCTGCCCCAAGATGTCACTATTGCTGAGGCTGAGAACCCAGCAATTGGAAAGCCTGAACCCCCATGTACATTTTATCAATAGATACGGCTATATGAGTAGGACTTCCAGCGTAATAAAGCAATTGTTATGTCCTATCAGCTTCATTCAGATGGGATTCTATCCAGATTGCATAATTTAAAAAATAGTCACTTTCTGAATGTTACATAGAAATAAGATTTTCACAGCGATACAACTGTCCTAAACATATAGTGACTTCAATTTAGAGACTGTCTGTCTCTAAACACGGCAGAAGAGCAAAAATGTGCAGACCCCAAGTCTGGAACTACCTGAAAACCCATTTACTGCGCTGGAGAGTCGATGGATTGCTCTGGGCAGTAGCAGAAAGAGCCAGTCCACGTGGGACACAGAGTGAGTGGTCGTTTAAGTTGTAAATCTTGGAGCCGTAGTGAAGACAACCAGAGAGCAAAATTAGAAGTGGGTGCAAGCCAGAGCAAATCTGCTTAGCCCCAAGGGGATTAGGGCTCTTGAGTTAAAAATAAGAAAAAGGAAAAAAAAAGAAAGGCAATGCAGGAAACAGCTAAGCGGAAATGGGCCGTCTTTAGACCCTGGGCTGCAGGGCCCGTAGTTGGCGGGTTTGCTCAGTTCCGTACAATCTCAGAAAGGCCTTCTGCCCACCTTGGCGGGGGCTGGCTGACCCACACTCGGCTGGAGGGCTCTGAGCTGCAGGCTTGGTGCTGGGTGGCCCCACCCGTCATTATCCTGGGGCCAACGGGGCAGCAGCAGAACCTCTTTTCATGGCTGAGGCCCCGGGAGACCGTTGCACCTGCCCATTTCCGCTCTTGCTGATGGCACATCTGCCGACAGTCCATTGGTCAGAGCAAGTCACGTGGGCAAGCCCGCGGCCTAAGGGCAGGGAAGCACAGCGGGGGGAGGGGGCAGTGAGTATGTTTATAAACATGATTGTAACAGCCCACCCAGCCCGTCACTGCACCCGGGTCAGAGATGGGGTCAGCGAGGGAACGCAGCCTTGGTGTCTCCAACGGCAACACCGCGTTTTCCATTCTCAGAGGGAAAGGATGGTCCAAGGCGGTGGGGCCGGCGGACGGGTCCCCGGGTTCTGAATGCGGCCCCCGGCCCCAGCACGGACGTGAGAGCGGACCACACCAGGCTCTCGTCGCTACCATCTGCTGAAGGCCGAGCGTTTGCCGTTGAGCTCCCGTGGAATCTCCAAGAAACAAGGCAGAAACGTGAGTCTGCGGGGGAGCCCTCAGAGGGGGGCAATCGTGCAGGACGCACCATCGTTTAGGGTTCAGCCTCCATCACGTCCCTGTAGTGCCGGTCAGAATGGAGAGAGGCTTCGTCCCCACGAGCGTTCGATGCGTTTCTCCGTCTCTCTGCACGACGGGTACCGTTTCGGATTTCGTCAGCATTTTAGTAAATCCATTAACCTTTCACCCTTGGCTCAGAAAATGGGTTTGATGCTTTCATCATGCTCCCTGAGGGAGCTATAACTACGTCGTAAGCTGCATTGTGTTAGACATTAATTGCAGCGTGTTTTCAGGCCAAATTCACAGTTACGATATTGGAGGGGCAGGAAATAGATCCCCGAGAGAGCAGCGAGGTCGGGCAGCCTTGGCTCCTGCTGATTTGGGCGTAGGTGGGTGGATTCCTATGGATGGAAACGATCTGTACTCGCAAAGGCGCTAAACCGATAACCGGTTTTGTTTTTTTTCTAGAAATCCACTTAAAATAAGTTTGTTCTGGTTCCTGAACGAGTCTGCCATCCAAATCCTTCATTTCCTCTCTAACTAGCCTTTGAAGGACGCCGGGGCCCTCCCGATGCTGCGATGCTCACAGTTTGGAATTACAGGGACCACCCCAGGAGGAAGGAAGGCTCTCGGTTTCTGGAAGTGAAGGGGCCGGTGGTGAAAGCCAGGCCTCGTCGTGCGGTGTCCCTTTTCAGTTCCCGAATCAATCCTGAAAAGCAGGAAATGCGCTGACAGCCCCAGCAGGCTCCCGTGAGCTGCTGCGGGCTTCGTGACGGCGAGGAACAGGCATCACGTGAGGTCAGTCGCCGCCTGGTGCCCCACCTGCTATCCATGACCTGGAAAGCATGCCCCCCCTGCCCACTCGCCCTCACACACTGCAGGCAAGGGCGGTGCCCACCTCGTGCCTGGCCTCAGCTCCTGCCTGCTCTCTGTCACACCTGCAGGGGTGCACGTCTCATCTGAAGTCTCCAGTCTCTCTGCTCTGCCACCCACCTGACCTTTACATGGGTTAGTCTTGTAACCAGGTTAAAATTGCCTCCATCTTTCTTGTAGTTCACCAAGGATTTCTCTCCTGTCCAATTTCCAGTGGTGTTTGGGCACCAGAGGGCCTTAGCCGGGTCAGACGTTACATACTCAGATGAGCAATAACTTCGAGAAAAGGAAAAATGTGGATACTAACTCCAACCATACAGTTATTTTATGGAAACAGCATTCTTCTTATTGAGAAGCCTTCAACAAATTGTTGGCTAGTGAGGCTTTGTTATTTTGTGATGGCACTGGGTGAGGAGGGCCTAGATAAGGGCTAATGACAACGAGGCGTCAGCGCTGTCAGATGCGGGGGCCACGACTCAGCCCACACAGAGCGTTAGGTTAGAGCTATGGATTCGCACGTCCGTCCGTTCTCTGACTGACTGTTTTTAAGCAAGTCACTTAAATTCTTGGTGCTTCAATTTCCACATCTATAAAGGAAGGGACTTACATTAATCACTTCATAAAGACTCCCTTCCTAATCCCAAATTCTTTTTCTAAGTCCCCACAGTTAACACATAAAATAACACTAAATCTCCAGGCTAACTCTGGAGGGGGTTACTTTTCCCCAAGCACACGTTGCTATATTTAAGCTCCTGGGTTTCTTCATCTCAGGCAAGCATGTAGAAGCTTCCTCTCACACGACAAGCCCGTAATTATTCGGTCCTGTCTTCATGGCCTTGTTCCTCTTCCTTGCAGTGTTTCCCCTCAGTCCTTCCGCTCAGACTTCCCACCTCCCAATTCTCCTGCTTAAAAAAAAAAAGGCTCGTAAGTCTAACTGATATGCACATCGTGTTCTTTTAAGGAAGCTTATTCTAAACAAATCCCCCACATGGTGTTTTCAGTTTTGCTTCCAAAAATATAGAAGTAAAACACGAGCCCTCCATAGCATTACTAGTCATTATCGATTCTCTCCTCATCCTAGCACTGTGGGGACACGAGTCAGATTTTCAAAAACTTTTATTTTATTTTTTTAAGTAATTGAAAAAGCACTGGGTTAAAGCATGGGCAGTTGTTAACATATAACATTAAGGATTAGGTTGTGCTTAGCGATGGAAAGATTTTCTCACGGTGAGTCCGTTAGATTGGCCAGCCGACCATCCAGTGCTAAAGGGAAAGAGGGGTGAGGCGGGCACATTGCGGGGAGGCAGGCGGTAAACGTTCACCTGAGCACCGCCTGGGAAAGGACGTCACGGCGGGGGGATCCAGGAGACGGCCTGACCTCCAACAGGCCGGCTGTGACAACCTCTGTCGCCACCCTGTCTGGCTTAGAGCTGTCAGGAATGCGCACTGTCCTCGTGCCTGCACCCTGGCTTCTCAGGGAATGCCTGTGAGCCCCGTACACCTCTGATTTCTGATTTTCCTGCTTTAAACTTCAGGGGGAACCAGGTGATCTCCGAGGCCCCTCCCAGTTTGGAAATCAAATGCCTTTTGAAACTAATGGCTAAGTTTCGTTCCATCGGGTGACAATAGGAGGCTCCTCAGCTCTGGACATAATCTACAGCTGCACAGAGAGCCGTTCCCCCTGAAAGGGGCCCCTACACGGGGGTGAACGAGGAAACACCTGCCTTTTGCGAGGACTTGCCTGGGTCTAGAGGGCGTTATGCTAAGTGGGATAAGCCAGACAGAGAACACAAGTGTGGTGTCACTCACAGGGCAACCAAGTCCATCCATCCGTCAGCCAGTCAGGAACGAAGCCAAATCACAGAAACAGAGGACGTAGGAGCGGCTGCCCCGGGCTGCGGGGTGAGGGGTGGACAGGGAGGCATTGGGGAGACCATTCGAACTTTTGGTTAGACAGTGAGTGGGGTCTGAGCAGCCAAAGTAAGACCTGGTGGTAATCGCTGACAGCACTGTGTTGCGTAAGTTAAATTGGCTAAGAAAGTAGAACTTAAATGTCCCCCCAGCCCACCCCACCGCACCCCACGCACAAGATAAACGTGTGAAGGGATGATGGGATGATTGGGTAATCCTTTCACAATGCAGATGGGTATCAACTTACCACAAAGTAAACTTGAACTATCTTATCATTCTGGGTGTGTTCCATTCCTCATTAAGGCTGAAATTAAAAAAAAAAAAAAAAAAAACCAACCCAAATTGTTGAGCTCATAAGACTTGTTTGAATTTCTATATATTTACTATGTTAGTGGTCTCTTCAGCAGCCCCCCAGTTTTGTCCGATCACGGCGGCCTTCCCTTGAAAGGTTTGACCTGTGCGGCCAGTATGGCGGGGTCAGCTGTCCCCCCGCCCCCCTTCCTGCAGATTAGTCTCGTTTCCTCACGGACCTTAATTGGAAGTGGTCTTCTTCAACTGCCCGAATGTCTTCCACCAAGAGCACGTTAGCCCAGAGCGTGTCGCCCGGCCCGTGGGCCAGGGAGGAGCCCAGGCCGCGTTCACCCGGGACGGCTGCCCCCACTCAGCCCTTCCAGCGGGAATAGCGGTGAGACTCTGGGTCCTGAACATCAAGAATTTGTGGTTCCATAAAAGGAAGGTATAGCTGAGACACTGAAATGAAAAAATGTGGGGTGCAAAGGCCTGCAGGTGTCACCTGCTGCTTCTTTACAAACGTGATTGTTGCTGGAGAGAAGGGTCTCCGGAGGCAGGGAGGGAGCGGAGCGCCCGGACCTCAGTGCCCGGCTGGCGACAACTCAAGCACTTCCTCTGACGGGGTGGGGGTGGGGGGCATGCAAGCAGTTCTGCAGCGTGGGGAATGCTTCTTGCACACTCAGGGTGCCCTCGCACAGCCATAATGTCCACCCCCATTTTCTTAAAAATCTTTAATTTTATGGAGACATTAAGGCAAAAAATAACAAAAAACCCACTTCTCTACGGAAATCATGTCCCCATGAATCTGAGGTGCAGTTCCCACCAGGCCCCGCGTTGTCTCCTGACTGCCTTCACAACGGACAGTTTCGGCTGAGTCTAATTTTTCTAAGCCATGCAAATTGCAGACGCCTCCAGAGCGCCGACAATAGCACGCCCGGGTTCATTACTGACTCAGAAGGGGCAACGTTGGCCACTGAGTCAGCCGCCTGGCTCTCGCCACACCTGGGGTTTCCTCTGGCTGCCTGCCACCCATGTGTTGAAACTTGACCTTGGATGGCCACTAGGATTTGGTGGGACGATGGCCAAAGTGCTTGGGTGCCAGTAGGACAGGTTCCACACTCATTAGCCAGGTTATTCTGCCCCACGTGTGTACTTTCTGAGTTTTTTCTGCATTAATTGGCTGATTGAAGCTTCCGAACAAAAGGGCTCCTACAGTCGGAGCCCCATGCAGAGCCCCGCGTTTGGTCCTGAACCCATGCAGCTAAGTCAAAAGACCAAGGCCCAAGGACGGGTCACCTAAAGGACAAGTGTGCCCATGTATTAAGGTTAAACCCTAGGCCCGCAACCAGCACGCTGCGTTCTGCCTTCTGAATGGTCCTGGTAACCACCCCAGCCAGGGGGGTGCGTGGTGTTCTAGTGGAATTAACTGGGAACACAAAGTACACTAGTTCTGACCCCTGATTTGTCTGGGAAGGGCACATACCCTAGAGAGCCCCATTTCCCCTGGGGACATAAAATGTTTAGGGCGCTCCCCGCACTGTACCTCACATCCCCGTAACGTACAGTGTGTGTCCGCCAGTTTGTGTTTCCTAGTCCCTCCCCCCTCCCCATCCATCCCCCCTGAAAATAATCTAAATTCATGTTAAACGTCAGCTCGTATATGTATAGTCATGGGCTACAGAGTATAGCACAGAGAGCACAGTCATCGGTATCGTAGCAGCTACGTGAGGTGTCAGATGGGCCTCTTGGGGTTATCACTATAGGAGGTCTGCAAAGGTCTAAGCATTATGTTTTCTTGTACACGTGAAACTAACTTTAAAAAAGTCATGAAGTCACTGAGCTTGATGTCATTGTGGGGAAGGATGACATTTTCAGAAGGCTCATCTCTGGAGGAAAGGGGGTGTCACCGTAGTCTCCCAGGGCTCAGTGCTTCGACAAGGTTGAAATAACAGCACAAGAAGGAATGACAGAAAAAGACCCAATAAAACTGTCCAGCCTGTTGAAACCTTTCCTTGCTGCTGTTACTCTGTAATTCCCAGGTCAATTATGCGAATGGCAGTGCAGGGCCGAGCTGAGTTAAGCAAAGGCTACAGGAAGATTTGTATCGACCTGATGTCAGGAGACGAGTGGCACAGGGCCTGGGGCGCCTGGCCGAGCCTCCGCCTGGACGTGGGAGCCTGGCTGGCCCGGGCTTGGGAGGGAGCCTCATGGCTCATCGTTGCCCCCTGGGGCGGAACTTGAGTCTTGCTCAATCACCGATCCCAGAGATAACTCAGTTTCACCAAATGGAAGGTTGACACCAAACTTTTGACAGTCAGTTTTCTAGCAAGTAGTCTTTGAAAGAGTCTAGAAAATCAGCCAACAGCCTTAAGTGCCTACTGTGTGCCAGGTCGGGCTTAGGCTCCTCAGGCCTCATTTCGGATTGTCGTCAGATCTTGAAGCAAAGAGTATGATCGTTAGTGTTTGTAAAACACCCACAAAAACAGTCATTGAATTTCTTGACAGTATTTCCAAGTTTAATGCTTTAACTGCATGTTGAATGGTAGAGTCATCATTTCTTGATACTTAAAAGTCTTTTTTTTTTTTTTTTGTCTTCATTGGGCTCAGCTGCATTAGCCAACCTCATTCTAAATGGAGGTTTCTTAATGCTTTAACGATTAGCATTCCTGTGAAAGTAGTAACCCAACAATGACAGCCATGACCATTTGTATTATAATTGTCCTGCTGAGGCAGAAAGGTAAGAAAAATAAACAAGAGATACGATTTTGAGATTCAAGGAGCTAAGATTATAATTTTGCTAAGGACAGAGCTGTTAACTTTGACAATTCAAAAAAATCAATAGCAAAGAAATGATTAGATATTATTAGATACAGTGAAAGGATGCATTAAGGTGATTGATTATAAAAGAAATAATACCAAATTATTCATTTTTCTATTTACCTGTAATAGCAAGTTTGAAAACATGTTGGGGAAAAAAATCTCCCCAGTAGCAAACAAAATTAAAAATCATTTTAGCATAAATCTAACCAAAAAAGGGTTTATATTGTAAGATTATATATTTCTTCCCATAAAGACATAAGATTAAAGAAATGAAGGAATATACCATAATCCTAGATGGGAACACTCAAAATTTTATAATTATCAATTACAACAAATTATTGGTATAAATTTTATGATAATCCAATTAAAATATGGCTAATTCTTAGATGAATCTGGAAGAATAAAGTTTGGATAGATTAAATATTTAAAATAACAAAACAATTAAAATTGGGAGAAAGTGAGAAGTCTTTCAAAAAAGGTAGGAAATCTAAAAAAGCTAGAGAGAAAGAATAAAAGATTTTGACTACACAAAATAGTAAAATATGGTAGATTGCATCTTGAAAACAAACGTGCAAGTTCTAGAGAAAAAATATTTACAATGTACATTGTTGGTGAAGGGTTAATATTTACAATCTACAAAGGGCATCTATGCTTTTGTAAGAATGAAAACCACCCCAAATTATATAAATACATTAAACAAACATGTTATAAACGGATAATTCATTTATCTATTTCTTTCCTTGTACAAGTGACTTGAACAATGTAAATGTGTAAAAATGATCAATTTGCGTCATGGAGTAGTAACTCCTCCCCATCATTCCGGTAAAGCTGGTGCCCTGCAGTGCCCGCAGGACTTGGGCAAAATGGTATTCCCGCGGGCTTCTGTTGCAAATATGAATTGTAACACCGCCCCCCCCCTTTTTTTGGGAAAACCAATCTGGTAATGTCGAGTTCCAGATCGTAACCTTCACCTACAGGTTCTACTGCTGTGAACTTAGCACCCAGACACGGAGCTTCGATACCTTGGGGTCCATGCTCCCGGGGTCCGTCCCTCCCTCAGGACTGCTCGTGGGAGGAAAGGCTGCCCGTCGGCGGGATCATCGGCCGCGGGTGGTGCGTGCACGCGTGGGCTTTACGTGACCATGAGCAAGAACGCGTGAAATCCGCACCCGTCGAGCTGAATTTTCCTCATTCAGTGACAGATTGGGCGGGAGGCCAGCAGGGCGTCTCCGCCTCCGGACCGGCCCGAAGATGACAAAAAGCCCCATGGACGAGGGGGTTGGGCACATGGACCAAGGACAAAGAGAAGCAAGGACCTTAGGGCCCCCAGCAGTCACGTGCAAGGAGTGTGGGGGGCTGAGCGTGTGCAGTACACCTGACGCGTGGGCACGGTGCGGGGAGCACAGGGCCACCACGCGGTGGGTCCGCACCGTGGGGACCAGACCCGGGCAGGCGCTGGGACACCACCCGGACGGGCGGGAACGCCGGCGGGCCCAGGGCAAGAAACTCAGTGAAGAACGCCAGGAGAACGGAGAGGACACCAGGGAAGAGCCAGCTGTTACTGCTGTTAATTAGGACGCGCTCTCGGGCCCGCAGGGTGGCTTCGGGTTTCACGTTGTCCCCGCGGACAGGGGAGCAAAGCAAAGACACGAGGGCAAGGGCCCCTGCAGGCCTCCAGAGAGCGAAAATGCTGCTGTTTGCTCTTCGGGAGAGAAACGGGGCGGCGGCCCACGGGGAACCCCAAGGTCTCCGCGCCCAGCTGCACCTCGGCTTCCTTTGCCGTTTCCAGACGCCTCGTCCACGTCCGTGTCCTCCGCCAGCGTCCCCTCCAACGCGGGTGGGGGCCATTCTTCAGCCTAGCCGTGAACCCAGCCCACTTCAACGCGTGACTTGATACGGGGTGACAGCATGTCTTCCGGTGACTGCGGCTCCGCTAACTGGCGGGTAACGTCTTCCCAGAAGGGAGGCAGCACCCCCCACGGCTACCTCCTTCCGGAACGTGCTGAACGCTTTTGTCTGTTTCGTGCTTTCTCATATGCAGCCAGATTTTAGGCACCCCAAGCTGTATGCGCGCCATAAATAATTTAATGCAAAGAAAGTAGATTTTGGAGTGCCATGTTGTGTTTTATCCCCCCAAGATCAAACATGTAACTGTTGGTCATCTCTAATTTTATTGGTGTTCTCTAAAGGTCATCAACAAAATGACCAGTATAAAACCTGGTTTCGGGCGTTAACTTTGTTTTATGAGGGCTCTAGTATATATTCAAGGAGATTGAAACATTTTCTGAAACTATTTTGAAAACTATTTCAAAGAAATATGTGAGAAAACATTATCTGCAAATTGCATTCTAGTTGTGTTGCTCTAACTCCGCTGTCTTACCCACCCGGTAGTTCCCACATTTTAGCCGCCTAATTTATCATCTGTGCCTTGTCACAACCGATCGCTTCAAACGTCACTCTTGGGTCGCACCAATTAAAATGCCTCCTTTGATGCTGAAGCTGTCTCATCCAGAGAAAGATACAAAAAAGAGAAGCACAAAACCAAACCGTGTTGTTGCTGCTCCCTCTTCTCCACGGGGACTGAGAGGTACGTACACTGAATTAGGGTCCCAAAGTTTGGTTTCCCTCAGAGGGACCGAGGGCAGAAGGGAACTCGAACACCCGTAAAAATAACTCCGTGTGAAATACTCCCCATTTCGCAAGATCATCCGAAGCGTGTTCTCACTAACCCCCTACAGAAATTCTTAATTTCCCTGAAGAATGGGGGGAGGGGGTTGCTTTGTTTGTTTTGGTTTTGTTTTGTTTTTTGATAAATAGGCCGACCCGACGTCTGGTCAGCCTAGTCTCCCTGGGCTAAATTCAAGGTGTCAGCAGGCTGACCTCGTGGACGGTCTGAAACGGGGACAGAGCCGTGGTTTTCTGTGCCATTTACGATGGGACGCCCGTCAGCCTGGTGACGAGGCCATCGAAAAGACGCTGCGGGGATGCAGCCGAGGTACCGCTCCCTCAGAGGTCTGGACACCGAACACCGTAGAGGCCTTGTCTCCTGCTTCCCCCGGATAACAGCCAGTCCTGAGTCAGAGATGGTCCCTCCAGGGTTGATCCCAGTTGGGGTGCAGGGGCCGCACTGACCAGCAGTCCCCTGGAAGGGGGCTCAGCTTGGGCGAGCACCCCCTGACCCCCAGCAGTGTGGGGAGTGCGTGCCTGCCCCTGGAGGGGGGCCTGGGCAGCCCCGTGTCCACTACAGGTGCCTGTCAAACGGAATCCTCTATGCGCTCCAGAAATTGTCACTCCCCCTGCATTTCTACCTTTGCCGAATGGCTCTTCTACCCAGGAACCCACATCCGATCCCGGGGCGTCTCTGAGTCTCCTCTCTCAGCCCTGGGCAGCAGCTAATGCCAAACCCAAATCTCTCCATCCTCCACCCTTCGCGGTTCCCTTACCTGTTTCCCCCTCTGCCACCTCATTGCTAGGGGCCTCCTGCAGACACGCCATCGCTCATCAGACATCTGCAGTGGTCTCTGCATGGCCACCCTGCAGTGGTCTCTCAATGGCCATCCCTGCAGTGGTCTCTGCATGGCCACCCTACAGTGGTCTCTCAATGGCCATCTCTGCAGTGGTCTCTGCATGGCCTCCCTGCAGTGGTCTCTGCATGGCCTCCCTGCAGTGGTCTCTGCATGGCCACCCTACAGTGGTCTCTCAATGGCCATCTCTGCAGTGGTCTCTGCATGGCCTCCCTGCAGTGGTCTCTGCATGGCCTCCCTGCAGTGGTCTCTGCATGGCCACCCCTGCGGTGGTCTCTGCATGGCCCCCCTGCGGTGGTCTCTGCATGGCCACCCCTGCGGTGGTCTCTGCATGGCCACCCCTGCGGTGGTCTCTGCATGGCCACCCTACAGTGGTCTCTCATAGCTTCACGGCAATGAAGGGGAGGCTGGTCGTCACTGAGGACGCTGGGCTGGTCGTCACCTTGGGCTGGTCGTCACCGAGGACACTGGGCTGGTCGTCACCTTGGGCTGGTCGTCACCAAGGATGCTGGGCTGGTCGTCACCGAGGACGCTGGGCTGGTCGTCACCGAGGACATTGGGCTGGTCGTCACTGAGGACGCTGGGCTGGTCGTCACCGAGGACATTGGGCTGGTCATCACCGAGGACGCTGGGCTGGTCGTCACCGAGGACGCTGGGCTGGTCGTCACTGAGGACACTGGAAGGCTTTGTGGCTCGGGGGCCAGGTGGGTTACTAGCAGAGTGGCCGTGTATCCTGGCCTCCTCGGGCCCATGCCGGGGCAGGCCTGCTGTCCCTGCATAACTGTTAATGGCGTGTCTCTCATCCTCCGAAGTGTCCTTGTTTGATGACAAATTACGGAGTCTGGGTTTTATTAACTTGCAAAAAACAACATGCTGTTACTTAATGTAGCTGAGATAAGCTTTCTGGACTTTGCCAGACAAATTAGGCTTTCAAAATTAGAATTAAATCATAGGAGGGGATTTAAAAGAGTTATTGCAAGTGGTCCAAAATGCCAGGTACAAAGCAAGTAAGTCGTGGCGATGCACAGCACAGGAAGTGCAGTCCGTAATGCTGGGATAGTGGGGACGGGGCGGGACTTAGCACGGGGTCACCTCTTTAGGTATGTAAGTGTTGACTATTGTGTACACCTGAAACGGATATAATAGCGTGTGTTAGCTATATTTTTAAATAAAAATCCTAAAAGAAATAGTTATGGCAGTCTACCCCGGGAAAGTAATCATGATAAAGACATTTTAAATTATAATGTATATCACAAATAGACCTTTTAGATCTCACATTTCTATGTGAAATCTTGGATTTTCTGTAATGTGGGTCCTCCCTTTTTAGATTTTCTAGAATAGAGTGCATTACAAATTTTTTTGCAAAGCTTAACTCAGGGCTAAATAATTTACACTTAAAGACAGCCTGCCAACTTAGAGATATTTCAAACGTAATTGCTGCACAGAATAAAGCGCGGAGATGGAGCGCGGCCCCTTGCCAGCTAACATGGGAATAACCAAGTTCACGGTTCTCTCTACGCCCTTTTCCCCACTGGTCAGAGGGGATAAGCACGGCCATCTGGCTTCTCAAAGGAGATCTGTTGAGGACCATATGAAACAGTGGGAAACTCTCTAAAAACTGTACCAATGTAAGTATACCAGATGTCCTGTCTGAAAACCACACAAA
>PVJL010017724.1:0-17586 GCA_004026885.1 Lyroderma lyra
AAACATGGAAACAACCAAAGGTCCCTGCGACAGATGACTGGATAAAGAAGCAGTGGTACATATACACAATGGAATATTACTCAGCTGTAAGAAAAGGTGAAATATTGCCATTTGCGACAAAATGGATGGACCTGGAGATCATCATGCTAAGTGTACATATAATCTAACAGCAATACTCAAAAGTGCTAGTGACTGTTTTAGGTAAAATTTTTGTCGTGATTACTTTCAAAATGACTTAAGGCTTATTCACACTTAAATAGTGCAAAATGAGACATGATTAAAACAGAGACAATTTTAACACAGTTCAAGTTTTGCCTCTTCCAATAAGTTTTCCCTGACCCTGCTCTCAAAGATGAGTTAGGTGCCTCTTTGTGTTTCTATAAGATCCCATGGTTCTGTTTTTTCTAGCATGTATCTCCTGAAGGTTGGAGACTTCTGGTAGTATAACATAGACTTCAGCTTCAGGGAATGCTGCTCATTTTGTGGCAGCTCAATAGACCTAGCTAAATGATCGGCATAGACTAAGTACTTAATAAATAGCTGCTTGCAGTTCTAAGTGGGCCCAAAGATTTTTGACTGTGAAGTAAAAGAGGAGCCACAGTGAATTATGAAATTTGAGGACACCTTTCTGCATATTTCTACTTTATCTTGTAGAACAAGATACACAGGGAATCATATTCAATTTTTTGAAACACTGTTATTTCTCTCCTTCTTTGACAATTTACTGTCTTGGTTTTTCCCCTACCTCACTGGTTACTCTTTTTCAGTGTCTTTACTACTTTTTCCTCCTCCTTATAAAGGTTGGAATTTGCCTTAGGTTTATCTTGGGCCATATTTCCCTTTTCAAGTTCTTTTCCATAAATGATATCATTTATTCATACAGCTCTAAGCTTTAACTATTTTCACAAATCTTAAAGGTATAACTACCGCCCATGTGCATTCCAGAGTCAAATATCCCATTGTCTACTCATATCTCCAATTGAATATCTAATATTTATCTCATAAGTAACATTGAACATTCAACATGGAACTCCTTATTTTTTTTCATCTTCCCAAGTCTTTCCTCCCTTACCCCAATCTTCTTAATAATGGCAGCCATGAGAAGGCTCCTCACAGACCTTTATTACAAGGAGTGTAATTGACCAAGTCCTCAGATGCTGAGCTCTGAAATATATCCACACATTTGTGCAGAAGCTAATCATCCTACAGAGTGCTCCCACCCAATGACTTAGTGCAACAAGAATACTGTGGCAGGCACGTTTATAGGGAATATGGGACTACTCTGACATTGGCTTAAGGGCTTCTGGGTGATCTTGCTAAACCTTCCCTAGACCGCAGTGTCTGATAAGCTTCTTCTCAAATTTCCTTCTTTCCTTCTTTCCTCTATTCCAGGTCTAAACTTCAGTGAGACATGATGACTCTTCCAGCCTTTGCTAGTCCCCTCCTCATCTCCTCTCACAAGTGTTTACCCTAATAAAATCCATGTGTGTTTAAAACTGTCTTGTAGTTTTCTTTTAAAAACCTTCACTGACAAAAGTGGTGCCAAAAATAAGGTGGTCTGAGAAAACAGGCAATAAGATGAGGACTTGGTACTGGCTTATCCACTGTCCAACAGGTAAAAAGGTGGGACCTGGTTAGTAGGTGAATCAAAGATAGTCCCTAGCACATGTTGATGGTTTAATTGCTAGATATTTCTCAGGGGGTAATCTGGGAAAATAACCCAGATTGTTTATGGTGTAATGATGGAAGCATTTGAAAAATGCCCTCAAAACAACATTTGTTTTGTTAATGCTAACTTATATCAGTGTACTGCAGAAGGATAGTGAGTGACTGAAAGTTGTTAAGAGCATTTAATGTTTAGTGTGAGATCCAGAGGCTCCAATTGGCAGGTGGTAGCATATAAAGCAGCCCTTATCACTTACAGTGCAAGAGCAGATGTAACTGAGCAGTAGGTTAAAGATCCAAGTATGAGAGTACCAGAGATCTAAAGGTATTTCATTATTTAGCCAAGGAAGGTCAGTTATACAAAGATCGAAGTTATGGAGTCCTATCTCAATCAGATATTCCCTGAGGATATTGGATCTGCAACTGCATGGCCTCTAGAACTTGTAGGCTGGCAAAGGTAGCTCATCCTTCCTTTAGAAGAGCTACTAGCACTTCTGTCATGGTGTAAGATACACAAAGCAATTGGTACCTCCCTCAGGATCTGCCTCCCACCTTTTCTTTTGACTTCCAGTCCCATAACTACACAAATTGTATTATAATTTGACTAGGGATATGCTAGGCCTATAAGGAAGGAAATATATTATACACGTAAATAATTATAATATTTAGCTGGTAAGTACTGGATTGGATTTTGAAGGTACTTGATTAAGGTGGGCAGAATGCAAAACTGGATACACAATAATTTATTAACTTGAGGATACTTACTAAGACATAGGCCACCCTAGCAAGGTCTCAGAGGATGGAGCTAACCCATTGTTGGGGTGACTTTGAAGCCCGGAAAAAAACGATAGTCAATAGTTAATGGAAATATCTGGTTACCTCTGAAAAACAGTGAAGGAAGGAAAAAGGGCCTGTTAGAACTAGGCATGTGAATTTGGAAGACCAGAGTCTTATGATTCAGGGAAGGGCCAAAGAGACATACCTGTCACTAAGGCCATCAGGAATGTACTAGTGAGAGGAGCTCCAGCATCACTAAGGAGTTTAGTGGTTTTATTCTTCCACAGTCCAGGACTGATGGTAGGAAAGGCCATCATGGAGCTGAGCTCATTAATATCTATGAGGATGATGGGGCCTCAAATTAACAGAGACCAAGTTGTAGCACTTAAATGAGGGAACCTATGGTACCACAAACACTATAATGACCAACAAGGTCAGAGAGGAAGGCAAGGGGTTTTACCCACAAGGAGCCATACAAATAGTTGAACATAGCATCCCTAGAGGAAAATAGACAAGCAACCAACAATGATGCCACTTAACATCTATTTACTCATAGAAAATCAAGATGGAGAAGCAAGGAGCTTGAGGTGGTTGACCCAATAAAAAGTCATGATCTGTTGCTCAGTTCTTAGTCCTGAATCAATTTTCAGATCTGGAAGCCAATGACTACAGAAATTTCTATGTCCCTAGGAAGAAAACCCTTTAGACACCATGACACGTATTATATATTACATGATGAATGCCAAGGTTATTCCCCCAAGGACATAGGGTCATTGGCTTAGGTGACCCTATGTCCTTGTAAAGTGAGAAAAGGGGAATGATAAGACATTTCTAGGAATATTAATCACAGTTGATATTGATACACAGAGACCTACAGTGTCATCACACTCTCTTTCCCCAATAGAGTGATGGTGACTTAGAAGCCAGGTAATAAATAGTGTGCTGACTGAAGTGTGGCTCACATTGGCTTAACTGTTTGCAAATATACCCAGTGGTCATTTCTCCAGCCCCCATGTACTTGAAAGTTTGAGGAAGCCCCACATTAGGCCCCTGGTCTGTAATGTAAGAGCTATTATAATATGGAAAAACAAATAGAGAACTCTTAAACCACCTTAAAATTATACTAAATAAAAACAGTACCTTATTGTGAGTGAGAGTGTAGTAGAGATCAATGTCACCATAAAAGATCTGAAGGATACAGGAGTGATAGTTCTTATGTCTCTATTTAATTTTCCAATCTGGACCCTGTAAAAAATGAATAGATCCTGAACAATGAATGTATACTTCCAGTGTTAAACAAGTAGTAATCCTGATTGCAAATACTGTGCAGCATGAAGCATTATAGCTAGGGCATATTAATAAGCCCTTTGATTCATTGGAAGCAACCATTGATTTGGTGGTTGTGTTCCTTTCCATTCTAATTAGCAAACAATATGAAATATAGTTCTCCAGTATGGAGGTACCTCAAAAAATAAGAATAGAGGTACCATACTACCTACCACTCCCTCTTCTGAGTATCTACCATAAAATTTTGAAAAGATTTGTTTGCAGAGATGTATGTATCCCTATGTTCATTGCAACATAATTAATGTGGCCATGACATTGAAATAACTGAACTGTCCTTCAATAGATGATTGGATAAAGAAAAGGTTGTATACATATACAAAGGAATACTCTTCGGCCATAAGAAAATATGGAATACTGCCATTTGTGACAACATGAATGGATCTTGAGAATATCATGCTAAACAAAATAATTCAGAATGAAAAAAAGTCAAGAATAATATGATATCACTCATATGTGGGATATAAAACTGGAAGCAACAAATAAATAAGCAAACACACAAATAAATAAGCAAAAACTCATAGACACAGACAACATTATGGTGGTTATCAGAGTGAAAAGTGGGAGGGAGAGGGAGAAGAGGGTAAAGGGGGTCAAACATGGTGATGGAAAAAGATTTGACTTTGGGTGGTGAACACACAATACAATATACAGAAATTTATTGTAGAAATGTACACTTGAAACCTATATAATCTTATTAACCAATGTTACTCAAATAAGTTTAAGAACATTAAAAAATAGTTCTCATTCATTTGGAATCAATAATATTCACTAATGATGTGTCATGGCTATATTAACTTTTTTGTCCTCTATCATAATATAGTCTGAAGAGATCTGAACCATTTGGACATCCTATAGAACATCACACTAATTCATTGCATTAATAACACCATGCTGGTTTGGTAGAGCCTGCAAGAAGTGATGAGTAGACTAGAGGCCTTGTTAAAACATATGTACTGCAGGGAGTTCCCTGATGGTGTAGTGGCTTAAGGCTTTGGTGTTGGTGCTGTCAGCGCTACGGCCTGGGTTCAATTCCCAGTCAGGGAGCTACCCACATACCAAAAAGCAAAAAAAACAAAACATAAGTACTGCAGAGGTTTGAAAATAAACCCTTTTGAATATTAGCTACCTGCAACTTCAGTAAAATTTTCAGATTTACAGTGGTCAGAGGTATGCTGCGATATCTCATCCAAAAGCAAATGCTTAAATTCTCCATCTCAAAGAAGGAAGCACAACATCTGGAGCCGTCTTTAAATTCTGGAAGCCTAGAAATCTATACCTGAGGATATTGTTCCAACCTATATGCCTGCTGATACGGAAATCTACCAGCTCTGAGTGGTGTTCAAGGAAAAAAAAGGCAATGGAGCAAGTCCATGCTAAAACGTCATCATCCAAAAAACAAAACAAAACAAAACAAAAAAATGGGAGTTCCCTGATGGTGTAGTGGCTTAAGGCTTCGGTGCTGGCGCTGTCGGTGCTGCAGCCTGGGTTCGATTCCCAGTCAGGAAGCTACCCACATACCAAAAAGCCAAAAACAAAAAGTCATCATCCTTATCACTTGCCATACAATTTAGTAAATCCTATAGTGTTGAAGATATTAGTACTGGGAAAGGATGCAGTTTGGAGCATATGCTTCAGTGAGATATTCACAATAAAAGCCCTTGTGATTCTGGAGCAAGGCTATGCCATTCATAGCAGAGAACTATGACTTACAAAAGAACAATTCCTGGAGTATTACTGGGCTCTGGTAGAAACAGAACACTTGACCATGGGTCAGTCACCAAATAAATATGCATCCAGACTGTCTATTCTGTTGGGTCCTGCAAATTATACAGTCAGACAATGTCTAGGAGCAGTCCATCATGAAAAGTAAATATAAATCCTAAATTGAATCTAAGCAAGACAAGAGGGCATGAATAAGCTCTATGTGCTGGTAGCTTAGAACTCTTGTTACCCATAAATGCTGAACCAGAGGCCTTCCTTGGATTATACCTAGGGATATATAGGACTGCTGTATGATTCACTGAAAGAAGAAAAACCCTGAACTTGATTTATGAATGAGTAAGCATTCTATGAGAATGTGATACAGAAAGACAGTGGCTACATTCAGGTGTAATCTTATAAGATAGTGGAGAGACCATTTTTCCAAAGGTAGGAGCTGCAAGTAGTGTACCTGGTTATCTACTTTGTGTGGAGAGAGAAGGGGCCTGAGGTGAGATATATAAATTCCTGTGCAGTGGTCAATAGCCTGGCCATTCAATGTGGGACATGGAAAGACAAGGACTGGAAATCAAAGACAAAGAGGTCTAAGAAAGAGGTATGTGGATGGACATACTGGAGTGGGGATGAAGTGTGAAAACACATCATGTATTAACTCTCACCAGAAAGCATTCATCAGAGAGGCACTGAGGATTAAATGACTCAGTCAATTGACATTACCGACCTTTCTCGTCAGCTATCCCAGAAATGGAGGCAGAGATGAAAGCTACATGTGTGCCCAACAGCATGGCCTTCCACTAAACTAGCTATTGCTACCTCTGAATGTCCAGCCTGTCAGCAACATACATCTTAGACCAATGCTGAGCCCCTTATGTGACAACATTCTGCAAGAAGACCGATTAGCCACATGGTTAACAAGATGATTATTAGGCCTGTCTATTCTGGAATGGCCAACATTTTATCCTCACAAGGATAGATACTTATCTAGGCACAAATGTGCCTTTCCTGTTTATAGAGCCTTAGCCCGTATCACTATCTGTGGGCTAATGGACTTCCTGTTCAGTAGGCTTGGTATCCCACACAACATAGCATCTAATCAGAGTACCCACTTCTCAGAAAAGAATATGCAGGAATGGGCCCATAACTATAGGTTTCACTGACCATATTATATACTACACAATCCAGAAGCAGCTGGCCTCAAAAAATACTGAAACTACCTTCTAAAGATACAACTGAAGTGCCAGGTCAAAAGAAATACTCTGAAAAAATGGAATGTCATCCTTTGAAATGCAGCATATCACAGTGTATTTGTTAAATAAGAGGACTCTATATGGCACTGTGTCTCCCTTATGAAGGTACATGGGTCTACAAACCAAGCATCGACAACAGGATTGGCCCCACATCCTCACTTCCAATGACCCACCAAAGAATCTTGTGGTTCCTGTCCTCATAATTTTGGACTCTACAAGATTGGAGGGTCTAGTCCACATTCTTGCCAGGGCACATAAGTAATGGCAAGTTATGGCTGCCACCAGTTTCCTTTGTATTCCTTATGTACAAGTACCAGCAGGTGACAGGAAGAGTCACCATATTGGTATGGACAAATGATTTTGATCATCAGGCTGAGGCAGGACAGCTTTCTCCGTTGGGGCTGAGAAGATTATGTTTGCATCCAGGTGATCTTCTGGTAACTTCTACTACCTCCTGGTACTCTCTTGCCCCATAGTAATTGTGAATGGACAAGTGCAGCAACCCTAGACTGAGAAGGCATCAGAACACTCAAGAATGAAAGTTTGGGTCACATCACCAGGTAGGCCACCAAGACTGGCTGAGAAGATAGCTGACGGTACCATGTCCCGTTCTCTCCCCAAACCCAGCCCCAATTAGTTCCAATCTATCAACAGGCACTGTTGGGTTTTCCTCCAAAATGTATTTTAAGCCCACTTACTACTATCATCTCTATCCCTACACCTTAGTCTAAGCCATGATCATATTATGGTGGAGTCACTGTAAGATCCTCCCAAACAATCTCCTTTCTCTCCCTTGTTCTGCTACAAGTCACCCATCCTACAAGACAAAGTGACTTAAAAGGAATAAATCACATTTCTTCTTTTGTTTAAAAATTTCCAGTGCTTTTCTACCAATTTTAACATAAAACTCCAATTCCTATCATGTACTATGTGGTCCTGCACGATCTGGTCCTTATCTCTTTTCCAACCACATCTGTACTCTCTTGCCCATAACTACATCAACCACTACAGTCTGAATTTCTTGATAGTGTTAGAATATGCTGTTACTTTCTAGCTTCAGGGTCTTTGTACCAGTAGTTCTTTTTGGATCCTTTCGTGGCAGACTTCCATTTGTCATTCAGTTCTCAGTACAAAGGCCACCAATTCACTCATGATATCTCTGGCCATGCAGTGTGAAGTAACAAAAGTAGATTTCTCCTACCTCCACAACTCACAGTTATTATCTCTAAACACCATTATTCATTTATTCTTGTGGGTTTTTAATGCTCTATCTCCTAAAATAGACTTTAAGTTTGATTAGTTCAAGATTTAATTGTACTTTGTTCACCATTAAATGCCCAGTGCCAAACAGAGTACAGGGCGCATGGTGGATGCTCAAAATTTTTTCATTGAATGAATTCTGTCACTATTTAACAAAAGAAACTTTTTCCTGAACAAAAGCATTTTACCTTTAAAAATATTATATCATGTGTATATAATTTTGATAATGGAAATTAGAGAATATAATAAATAGTAATTCAACTATGGTTTTATAAAAGAGATGATATTTTATCCTCCATAGAGGCAGTCATTCCACTATTTATAAAATCTTTTTATGGATAAAGTGACAGCAGGGTGTATGGAGAAAACAAAGACAGAAATATAGTAATCCAAGATGCTATTCCTTTATGAGGAGCCAATTAAATTATGTATTATTTTGTCTGCTTATTAAAATAAGCTTACTGTTGATACTTTGAAATATATATATAAATTATCAGAGATAACTCTTCCACCTTGGATCACTATTTTCCAGTCTTTCTTTTAGAATTGGATATACAATTCTCTATTCTGCTTTAATCCCACTTATATTATATAATCAACATTTCCCAATATTTTTCCAAATAAAATTTAATTGTAAATGTCTAAGCATTATGTTCTCTTGCCCATGTAAGACAAACAAACATATATAAAAGGTCTACAGTTTATGCGATCACTTGAACATGCTATAATTTATTTTATCCCATTCTCCTATAGTTAAAGATTTAAATTTTTGTCATTTTTTTCTTCTTATACAATAAATCTGGGAAGATGATCTTCATTCATTAATACATATTTCTATTTCTGATTACTTTCTTATGATATACTCACCTAAGTGTAGTTTTGTGTCATAATGCTTGAGAATTTTTAAAGATTGCTATTTCTGTTTCTTTCCACAAATACATAAAATTTATGTTAATTTATAGTGCCACTAGCAATATTTGGTACTTATTTCAAAATATCTTGCCATAATTTAGGATCACTATGATTTAGTATCTTTTATAATTTAATAGTTGGCAAATAATATATCATTACTACTTAATTTTATAATTCTTAGATTATAATTTTCAATGTTTATTTTATACTTTTAATTTCTAATTTTTATGTATATAGCCATGACATTTTAGTTCCTACTTTTAAAATCAGCATCTGTTTTCTTATTAATATTTAGTTTTAATTATAAAATAATAGATACTTTTAGAATTCCCAAACAAGTATTGTATAAAGCAAAAATTTTCTTTTCCCATGTGTCTATTGTTAACATTTTTCATGACAGCACAATTTTATTTTATTTTATATAACATTTGTTTCAGCAATAATCAACATTAAATTGACAGGCCAGGGTTCTTCCACCATATCTTTTTGTGTGACCTTGAAAATGTAGACAACAGATTTTATTCTAGTGTAGAGACAGCAGATGCTCATCCATTCATCCATTAACTCATTTATTCATTCTTAAGTCTATTATTTTAATAAGTACCCCATGGAAACAACTTGAAAATTTTCCATTTTTACCTCTCTCCCAAAGCTGCTGGATGCCTGCCATTTAACATTTAGAGAATAATTTTAGAGATGATTAATCTGGGAAGAGAGCAATCAATAGATTAAACTCTAAAGAGTAAACTAACAAGAAAACCCCTGCCTCATTCTATTTATTGCATCCCAGTTTTCCACACCCCTCCAATACACCAAGTGGGGCTTTGGGAAAATTGCTCTTCTAGGGTTTCTCAATTTTTCTTCTCATTTCATCACTTTAAAACTATATTTAGAGAATCATGGTGAGGTATTATGAGATTTATTTTGGGGTAAAAGAAGGTTGCTTTCCTTACCTAGGTGTAGTTAAGAAGCTCAGGGTACAGTTTATTTAATCTTAGTCATCTCATAAGAAATTGAGTAGGAGTCCCATCAGCTTTCTCCTGAATAGGAGTATCTTCCTCTTCTGGGTTTTAGTTAGGTCTCAGCTCTGAATGGGTTTGTCCTATGGCAAGGACTAGGGTGACAAGATTTGATGGTGCCTGGATTAGCATGAGGGAAGTGAGCAAGTAATGCAAATACTGGCAGGATTGGGTCCTTTATTGAAAATTTTGTCCATCCCAATTATCTTTTACTTACAATTTTTAAAACACTTCACTAAAATAATGTGCAACTTGATTTACTGAGTTTTTGATAGCCCTTAAAATTTTGTGCTTCAGTTGCCTCATCCTAATCCTGGCCCTTTGTTCCTTGGAGATGAAGGGGGTTTAGCATCATCTGCTAGCTCTTCTAGTTATTTGTATATAAACCAAAACTAAATAATTCCCAAATCTGCCCTCAGCTGCCACATTTGAAGAAGGTTTTGGCTTTCTTCCATATAAATCTGCTCTAGCATTGGGTGTAATCTACATGTTTGAGGCTATGTCCTGGTCTGTCTATATCCTGTGATCACTCAGCTGTTACTCTTTATTGGCTTTAATGGTGGCAGATTAATAAAACAATAACAAGAGGTGCCATGCACTTTGGAGCTCTCTACAGACTTTTTTGATTTGGAAATTTGGGGTATGTGGGGCTGGGAGTACTGGAGAGCAAAACATATTCCTCCAAGGCTTCAAAGAAGCCGAGGCCATAAAAGGAACACCTATCACAAAGATTCTCAATCCTGTCTACATATCACAATTACCTGAAGAACTTTAAAAAATATCTGTGCCTGGATCCTATCCTCAGTTTTTATTTTAATTGGTCTGGAGTAGAGCTGAGACATTGTTTTTGTTTTTGTTTTTAAGAGCTGAAAGTGTAGTTTTATTAGAAGAAAAGAGTACACTCCAAAGAAGTAGGAGCAGGCCCAAGTAGGAGTGGCTCAAGGGCCTCAAATGGCAAGGGGAAAACACATTACTACGAGGTAAGAGTGAGGTCAAGCAAGAAAACGACTCAAGAGCTCAGATTAATGAGGCTTTGGCGGTTTTCTTCTCTTTATGTAAGGCATTATAAGTACCTGGGTGTGGAACCTGTTTGGTTGGTATTCTTTATTGACAGAGGGTCCATTATATCACCTCTTCTCACTGTGCATCATGTTCCTTCCTAGAATTCAGTCTTTTATAATGATATTAATGAACTTCTGTGCATATGCATGATGTTATAATGATGGTATAATGAGGCTTAGTTAAAATGAAGGTCGTTATAACTCTAACTGCACAAATGTTAGGAACTGGCTTAAACTGGTGGACTATTTTTCACCCTGTAACTTGTATTAGCTAACTTTTTGCCTGGAATTTTCCTGTGGTTGCTTAACTTGGGCAGGGATTACTAATGAAAGGGTGGTATCAAGGTGGTGACTGCTGCAGCAAGGCAAGTCCCATTAGAGGTGTCCTAAGATCCTCCTCTTATGTTTGCCTTCCTACTTTTTCTCTCTTTTCTCTTTTTTATTGTTAAATTTATTGGGGTGACATTGGTTTGTAAAAAATTACATAGGTTCCATGTGTACAATTCTATAATACATCATCTATGTGTTGTGTTATGTGTTCATCACTCAGAGTCAGTTCTCTTTGCATCACCATATATTTGAGACCCCATCCCTTCTCTCCCACCCCACCCTCCCCATACCCTCAGATAACCACTAATCACTATTCTATTGATAATGTACATGAGTTTTTGATTCTTTGTTCCTTTCAGCTTTGTGCTCCACAGCTGAGTGAAATCATATGATTCTTGTTTTCTGTCTGGTTTATTTCTCTTTGCATGATGGTCTTAAGGTCCATCCATGTTGTCATAAATGGTCCAATTTTCTCTTTTCTTATGGCTGAGTAATATTCCATTGTGTATATGTGCCAGATCTTTAGTCAGTCATCTATCAAAGGACACCTTGGCTGTTTCCATGATTTGGCCACTATGAATAGTGCTGTGATAAACATGGGGGTGCATATATCATTGTGGATAAAGGTTTTCAAATTTGGTTAGGTACCCAGAAATGGGATTGCTGGGCTATATGGTAACTCTATTCTTAATTTTTTGAGGAACCTCCAGTTTGCATTCTTATCAGCAATGTATGAAAATTTGTTTTTCTCCACACCCTCTCCAACACTTGCTATTCCATTTTTTGTTGATTATAGCCATTCAAACAGATGTAAGATGGTATCATATTGTGGTTTTAATTTGCATTTCCCTAATACTAGTGAAGTTGAGCATTTTTTCATGTATCTTTTGGCCATTTGTATGTCTTCCAGTGAGAAGTGTCTGTTTAGTTCCTCTACCAATATTTTAATTGGACTGCTTTTTTTTATTTTTGAGTTGTACAACTTTATGTTTTAGATATTAGCCTCTTATCAGAGGCAATGTTTGCAAATATTTTCTCCCATTCTGTTAGCTGTCGCTTTGCTTTGTTGGAGGTTTCTTTTTCTGTGAAGAAGTTTTTTAATTTGATATAGTCCCATTCATTTATTACTTATTTTACTTCCCTTACCTTTGAGGTCAGATTCATGAAGTCCTCTATAAACCCAAGGCCTATAAGTTTACTACCGATGCTTTCATGTATACAGTTTATTGTTTCACTTCTTATGTGGAGGTCTTTAATTCATTTTGAGGTATTTTTCCTATTTGGTTACAGTTTGCAGTTCAGATTTATTCTTTTGCAAGTGATTTTTCAATTTTCCTAGCACCATTTACCGAAAAGGCTTTCTTTTCCCCATTGTATATTTTTTGCTCTTTTGCCAAAAATTATTTGTTCATATATTTTTGGGTTTATTTTGGGTTTTTTTATTATTTTCCATTGGTCTGTGTGTTTGTTTCTCTGCCAATACCAAACTGTTTTGATTATTGATGCTTTGCAGTATAGATTAAAATTGGGGAATGTGAGGCCTCCAGCCTTATTCTTTTTATACAGGATTGGTTTGACAATTCAGGGTCTTTTGTGGTTCCATATGAATCTGATGATTCTTGTATCTATTTTTTTGAAAGAATGTCTGTGGGATTTTGATGATAATTGTGTGAAATCTCTATTTTGCTTAGGGTAATATAGCCATTTTAACTATGTTGATTCTCCAATCCATGAAAATGTAATATCTTTCCATTTGTTTTTGTCCTCTTCAATTTCTTTTAATAGTGTCTTATAGTTGTCAGTATATATGTCCTTCAAGTTCTTTGTAAAGTTTATTCCTAGGTATTTTATTCTTTTTTGTTGTGATTGCAAAAGCTATTGTTTGTTTCGTTTCTTTTTCTAAAGTTTTGTTTTTGGTATATAGAAATGCAATTGATTTTAGTACGTTGATTTTATATCCTGCAATCTTCCTGTATTTGTTTATTATTTCCAAGAGATTTTTGGTAGAGTCTTTAGAATTTTGTATATAAAGAATCATATTATCTATAAAAAGTGACAGATAAAATTCTCTTCCAATATATATGCCTTTTATTCCTTTCTCTTGCCTGATTGTTCTGGGTAGAACTTCCAGTACCATATTGAATAGCAGTGGTGACAGGGCCATCCCTGTTTTGTTCATCATTTTAGAATAACAGGCTTCAATTTTTCTCCATTCACTATAATATTATCTGAGGGTTTGTCATATATGGCCTTTATTATGTTGAGGTAATTTCCTTCTATACCCATTTTATTAAGTGTTTCGATCATAAATGGATGTTGTATTTTGTCAAATGCTTTTTCAGCATCAACTGATATAATTATATGGTTTTTATTTTTTAGTTTGTTTATGTGGTGTATCACATTGATTGATTTTTGCATGTTGAACCATCTTTGTGCTCCCAGGATGAATCCCAGTTGATTATCATGTATAATCTCTTATATTCATTGTTGTGTTCTATTTGCTAGTGTTTTATTTAGGATTTTTGCATTTGTGTTCATCAGAGATATTGGTCTATAGTTTTCTTTATTTGTATTATCCTTACCAGGCTTTGGTTCACCTCATGGAAAGAGTTGAGAAGTATTGCCTCTTCAAATTTTTGGAAGAGTTTGAGAATAGGCATTAGTTCCTCTCTGAATGCTTGATAAAACTTCTTGGTGAGACTGTCTGATCCTGGGCTTTTGCCTTTGGGGAAATTTTAGATGATTGCTTCAATTGCCTTATTGTTGATTCATCTATTTAGATTGTCTAGTTCTTCTTGGTTCAGTCTAGGTATACTGTGTTTTTAGAAACTTGTCCATTTCTTCAAGGTTGTTAAATTTGTTGGCATATGGTCATTGATAATGTTTTCTTATGATCCTTTGGGTTTCTTTGTTTGTTTGTTTGTTTTTTGGTTGTTAGATTTTCTCACTTTGCAGCTTTTTTGGAGGATGGACCTCTCCTCTTTGACTCAGTTGCCTTGGTTTTGATGTTCTTCTTCTTTGTGAAAATGGGTGGGTGATGATATTCTCTGCCTTCAAGATCTGTGCAGACAGAGGCTATTATGCCCTTGCTTCCTAGTTTCCCTGAGTCCCCCTGCTGGTACCCTCAGGAGAGGAGTTTGCTAGGGAGGGCTTATGGCTTGCTTGTGGTGCAGGGTAATGACAGTTTAGGGGAGGGCAAGGGGAAGCAGCCAGGCTTCACATTCACAGTTTGTGCCTAGCAGTGAGGCAGTGCAGTTCATCACCACTGTTTGTCCCAAGGTTGCTCATTACTCTGGGTGCTGGCTCAGCTGTGAAACAGGCCCGTACCTCTGTCAGAAGCACTCAGGGCCAGGATTGGTGCACTCTGCAGAATAAGCCTGCTCGTCCATCAGGGGAGTAA
This sequence comes from Lyroderma lyra, assembly GCA_004026885.1. NCBI lineage: Eukaryota > Metazoa > Chordata > Mammalia > Chiroptera > Megadermatidae > Lyroderma > Lyroderma lyra. Next base: position 14,738 of record PVJL010017724.1, read on the forward strand.
ACAGCCATGACTGGTGTGCTCTGCAGTAAGAGCCTGGCCCTCTGTCAACAGTACATGGAAGTTCTCGCTGCTGTGTGCCACTGACCAAGCTTAGTCCTCAGTCAGGAGTTCACCACAGTCAGTGGGAAGGGTGCCACAGAGCAAGCTCGGCCCTCTCTCAGGATCACAACACAGCTGGGCTTTTGAAGTCCCATCTCTCCACTGCTCCCTTTCCTTCTCTCATGTTTGTCTCCCTTTCTCTAAACTTTAGGTGTTTTTTTGTGGTGGGTGGATCTCTCAGCCAAGGCTGTGTTACTTGGGCATTCTCTTTTCAGATTTTGGCTGTTCAGTTTGTAATTTCCAGGAGAGGTTTCAGGGACATGCTCTCATATCACTGTTTTGATCCTTCTGTGTGGCATTGGTTATTTTAAAGCTCCTCAGATGGTATTAATATGTAAACAAACTTGAAAACCACTGTGTCTTTCATTACTCAGGGGTCAGCTGAGGCTCATTCTGAAGTGTATAGTAAGCAGATTATTGTGGATCTGAGGAATCTACGTGTATAGTTTCTAAGGCTTTTGGTGAAGAAACATGTTTTACAGCCAAAATTGTTAGAAATGAGAGGGAAGGTAGGGGGAGCAGGGCTCAGTATTTCCCCAAGATTTGGATAGATCTATATGCCAATATTACTTATTGTTGATGCTAGGAGCTGATTACTCTTTTTTCCACTGCATGCCCACATTTTTATTGAGCTTTGTTTTTGAGGTATGAGCCTGTACTGTGATTTTAGTCAGATTTGAACATAAAGAATGCCATTGATTGAGTTTCTAAATATACTTTAAATATATACCAAGAAGTTTCTTCCAAAATATGTATTGAAAATGTCTTCTCTGTGGGACATACCCATTAGGTATTTTGATGTGTTTTGAATAGCTTGAGAGATGTGTTTCTGCTACAAGTTTTAGGCTGGAGCTTCAGATCTCTAACGGACATCAGTCTCAAATTCAAAGCCATCACCCCCTGCCTTTAGAAAATCCCTTTCATTCTGGAATTAGAAATAAGAGAGCACTAAAGTGGAGAAAACCTGATATTGCTTCTCAGGCCATCAATGACCATAATGATGTGAAGCTGGAATAATTTCTATCTTCATTAATCCAGTAGGACTTTGAGATAATGAAAATTAATAGTTCCATTACTCTTTCACTTTTGTGCTAAATCAAAGCCACAGATCATTGAGGAGACACAGATATTCCAAATATTAAGTGATTGTCATTGACTGAGAATGAGGCAAGGATTTTGGTTCCTTGAAATAAATTTGGTTTCAGTCTTTCCTGGGTAACTGGAACTCTCTGTGCTCCAGATTACACTGCAAGGATGATCATCATATTGTCCTCTATTCTGAAGTTTTTAAAAGCAGCTCTTGTTCTGTTACAGTGTGTTAAGAGTGGAGGGGAGATGGGATACCAGGGCTGTTTCTCTCTCCTAAACTTTGTAATTCTTGGTATAATATTGTTCCTGAACGCTGCCCTGAAGTAAAAACAAAAACAAAAACAAAACAAAACAAAACAAAAACTTCCATGGGAGATTTGGAGTCATGTCCACATAGTGAAGTTGAACAGCATGATCTGAAAGCCCCCATCTAACTCAATATCCTATGATTTGTTGATTTCTGACTAGAATTGAGTGAATTAATGCATGTAGCTTTAACACTGTGTCTAGGTACACAAAGTAACTTTACTGAAAACAAATTCAGCTTAACGGTGCTGCAATGTTGCTATTTTCCCATTTTAAAATATAATTTATTATTTATATATGTAAAATATGTGCCCATCACAATTTGCATAAAACACTTAGACCAAAAGAGGTAAAATTATTTGTCTAAACAACTTATGTAGTAGGAATGTATCCTTCAACTATACCATGCGGTTTCTAAGATATTTGCTTCTAACAGAATAGCTCTAATTTTTATTTTGTCTTTTCTTTTTATTTATTGTTAGACTTATTGGGGTGACATTGGTTAAGAAGAATTACATAGATTTCAGATGTACAATTCTACAGTGCATCATCTCTGTGTTGCATTATATGTTCACCACCTAGAGTCAGTTTTCTTTCCATCACCATATATTTGGCTCCCCCTCTCTCCTCTCCACTTTTTCTGTCATCTCCCACACACTCCCCCCTTGCCTCCAGGTAACCACTAAACTATTGACTGTGTCCATGAGGTTTTTCTTTTTTTTTTCTTTGTTGCTTTCAGTTTTATATTCCACATATGAGTGAAATCATATGGTTCTTGGTTTTTTCTGTCTGGCTTATTTCACTTAGCATGATGTTCTCAAGGTCCATCCATTTTGTTGCAAATGGCAGTATTTCATATTTTCTTATAACAAAGTAATATTCCATTGTGTATATGTACCACAGCTTCTTTATCCAGTCATCTACTGAGAAGCACTTCGGTTGCTTCTATGTCTTATCCACCATGAACAGTGCTGCAATGAATATTGGGGTACATAAATTTTGGTGGACTAAGATTTTTAAAATTTGGGGTAGATACCCAGAAGGAGCATTGCGAAGACATATGGTAACTCAATTCCCAGGTTTCTGAGGAACTTCCATATTGTCCTACATAGTGGTTGTATCAATTTACATTTTCACCAGCAGTATGCGAGAGTTATTTTTCTCCACATCCTCTCCAGCACTTGTTATTCCTTGTCTTGTTGATAATAGCCATTCTCACAGGTGTGAGGTGGTATCTCATTGTGGTTTTGATTTGCATTTCCCTGATAGCTAATGAGGATGAGCATTTTTTCATATGTCTGCTGGCCATTTGTATTTCTTCGTGGGAGAAGTGTCTGTTTAGTTCTTCTGCCCAC